>BMAC01001025.1:189220-229778 GCA_014905375.1 Phtheirospermum japonicum | reverse complement strand
AATTAATTTTAAAATGATAAGAAATTAATTTTTAAATTGAAAATGATAAGAAATCAGTTTTCAAATTAATTTTTAAATTAAAAATGATAAGAAATGATTAAATCATGCTATGTAAGCATCAAAGCCCGATTGGGTTTTTTTTGTACCAAATTTGATAAATTTGCCAACTTAATGTATGTAGTTTGATGCTGGCCAACATCAGGTACCTTTTCTGGAAAGTGGCCAACATAATGTACCAAAAATGAAATTATCCCACACTAAAGACTTTTCTATAATAATAATAATTAACATACAATATTTTGACCATCCATTTGATTTAATCTAATGGATCATGTGTAGTTGTTCTATTCGTCTCACAAATATAGTCCAATTACCATATTTAACATATAATTATAATTTTTCATTTTCAAACATACTCTTATTAATATTTTTAAAATACTAGTTTTTTTTATGGTAAATAGAAAATTGATGATTACAATGGAAAATCTTACTATTCCAATGACAAATATGTTAATTTCACAAATGATTTGTAGGAATATTAATTAATATTAACAAATTCGAGAATAGTATAATTGGTTAACACTAACTAAATTAATTGTTTAATTATATATATTATCTATTTTTTAATTTATGTGAAATTGACCACATAACTATTCGAATGCAGGGAGTATTTTGATACCATAAACTTAGATATATTTTTGTGTGAATGTTCACTTAGATATGTACGAGTAAAATGAGAAAAAAAAAATGATAAATTGGAAAAGAGACTAAAGAATATATATATAACTTTTCATTACTTTTGTGGTTATGCGCGCATTTGATTTATTCAGTGATAGGTACTTAATGATAATTAATATATCGATGGAACTTTTGGCTTTACTCAACTAAAACAACTTTGGGTACAATATATATATACACACACTTTATATAAGTCAATTAATACTGCAATAAAATTAATATATCGTTTTGAGAGGGAAATCCTACCGACCGAATCTTGTCTTTTCATTTATTTCAAATAGAAGTTTGGTACTATATTTTATTGTCAAACTTTTTTCGGGGGGAATTTAATATGGAAGATGAATTTAATTTTTAGTTGGGATTTTTTTTTCTTCTTCAAAATGGATTTACATATCTTTGCCTTGTCTTACATAATGATTTGGTTTAATACAAACTTACAAACACACATATTTCTTGAATATTCCTGGATTTACTCAGAAGTAACAATCGAATTGCACATCAATCATAATCTTATATATTGATATATTTGTTTTTGGACATTGCATTTTCGCCCTTGCATGTTTTGGAACTTTGATTTGTACGTTGTACCCGAATAGCAATTTCATAGCTAGGGAAAAGCTAGCTAAGGCCCACACTGATAAACCCTTCTTTCTTTCATCGCAAAACTCAATTATTCAATATGTAGTAATTTGTGAATGTTTATATTTTTATTTATGAAACTACTAATTAACAATTGAAAGGTTTTGTTTAACTTAGTAGTTATCATGATTTTTATTGTTTAATACTTTTGTTGCAAAATTTCGGGCAAGAAGACAAAAAAGAAAGAAGAAGGAAGGAACATTATGGATTATTATCCGGTACTTAAAATATTGTGAAACCATTATCAACATTTTACTTTACGTTATAGTTAAATATCATTAGCTATTTAAAACCTTCAACTTCATTCCTCAAACATTAGTGCATCGATAAAAAAAAAACGAGTATATCATATAATACGGTGTCATAATTTGAGGCAGCACCAAGGATGGCAATGTGCTGAGCTGAGTATTAGAGTACTTGGACTCGCCCGTTCACTCCATTGATCGGTTCATGTTACCCCACTATATTTATTTATTATTATTTTTATTAAATTTATAATTATTTTAATATATAATAACACATATATTACTATAAAAATTAAATATAAGATGAAAAATTAATTACAAATAATAATAAATGTAAAAAAATATATAATAATTATACATTTACAAGATTAATATAAGTATTTTAATCTTTTATTTTACTTTATTAATATATATTATTCAAAAAAAAATATCATTATAAATGTATACACATTAAATATAAAATCAAATGCACAAAAAAATTAAATTAATCAAATGAAGTAAATATTTAAAAATAAAGAACATTGAGCAGGGCGGGGCAGAGCGAGTACCCGCAGGGCGGAAATGGTATCCACACCCATCCCGCCCCGCCACGGGTCACGGGCAGGGCGTCCCAAGCGGCACGGGTCGGGCCAGACAACATAATGTAATTGGTCGCACAGGTGGGGCCTAACTGAGCTTGTCAATCAATAGCCAAAATGGTTGGGCAGGATCTGCACGTATAACAAAAAAAATCATGTTAATGCTAATGAGTATAATCGTCAGCAAATCCGTCAGTATTTTACTAGCGAGTTTGCTGACGGACACAATCCGTCAGCATTTTTGGCGTCGACAACTGTATGCTGACGAGATAACTCTACCCGTCAATATTTACCGACGCTCTATTAACGAGTATTACTTATCAGGAAGCCCCTGAATGTCACACGATACCCGTCAGCATTTGTTGACAATTATATGAGACGTCGACAAATGTTGACGGCTCAAAGCCTGTCTGCATTTTCAGAATTTTGTTAACGGGTTTGCCCCATCGACAATTCTCAGAATATTGCTAACGGGCTCTGAATAGTCATCATTTTATATTATTTTTATTTTTATTATTCTTCTTTACATGTGTCACAATTTAAAAATCAAATATGAAACATAATTTGCAGGTGTCAAAAAAAATTTAAAATTAAATATGAAACATAATTAATTAACATCCTAAAATGTATATAATTTAAATCAAATATCAAATATAAATATTTTGAGAATATCCCTTTATCTAACGCTACTATTCTGGATGATCAACTCGAGGATTAGAGAGAGGCTATCGAGGTCGAGCTCTCATCGCTGGGGCGATTTTCTGCATCACCTGCTGACGGATACTCGCCTGCTTCTCTAGCTGTTCACGCTCATGCTCCTCGTGTATCGCCTGGAGCTTCTGCTGATGTGCCCGCTCGTTCGCTGGAGCGACTCCTAATGTGCCCGCTCGTTTATCTAGAACTGAGTTTCGACCTGACTCTTAAAAGTATGCAACTGGGTCTAGAGTCTCGTGACACGGCTATCTAGAGGAGAAGAGGTACTGCCTCTGGTAGTCTTTGAAGTTAGAAGACTTCCTAAGCATCCCATGCCAAATTAATGACCCATCTTCACTCGACGGTCACTAGGTAGACCTCGTCCTTGTCAACGTCTATAGGATCCTATGACGTCGCATGTCTCTCCTCTAGACGTCTCTGATGCTCCTCCTGAAATATTCTTATTGATATTTAATTTACCTTAATTAGTATTAAAAATGATATATATATATATATATATATATATATATATATATATATATATATATATATATATATATATATATATGATTAGGTTCAAATGAGAACCATGTCTCTATATGTGAACCTAGGGTCAATTATGGGCCTTAGATCTAATTAAATGGATGGATTAGATTTTTTGTGTATTTCCTTATTTAATTAAAAGTATTAGGACTGTAAAATAAAAGCACTACTGGTGTATATAACTGAAAATATTAATAAAGCACTGTGATTGTATAATAAAAACACTGCTAGTATATAATAAAAGCACTAGTTCGCAGGTTCGCATATAATGACATGATTCTATTTGAACCCACCCATAACACACACACACACACACACACACACACACACAAATATATATATATATATATATATATATATGATTAGGTTCAAATGAGAGCCATGTCCTTATATGTGAATCTATGGTCAATTATGGGCATTAGATCTAATTAAATGGAAAGGATCAGATTTTTTGTATATTTTCTTATTTGATTAAAAGCATTAGGATTGTATAATAAAAGCACTGCTGGTGTATATAACTAAAATATCAATAAAGCACTGTGATTGTATTATAAAAACACTAGTTCGCAGGTTCACATATAATGACATGATTCCCATTTGAACCCACCCCATATATATATATATATATATATATAGGGTTGGGTTCCGGTGAGAATGGGTCCGTGGGTGAGAAATGAGAATGAATCATAGCCAGTATAACTAATCTAATCTAATGGATTGGATTTAATCAAACAATTTAAAACCTAAACAAAACCCACAAACACTTTCCTGACTTGGGCCACCCGCTGCGAACAGATTCTGGGCCATCCGCGGCGAAACCTATTCATCCGCTCGAGTTTAATTAGAACCACAAGAAAGCCGTATCTGCTTCGATCTAGTCACAACATCCCGCTCTGCGATATATGAGGAACCAAGTCCACTGACAGAAAAGAATTCATCCCGCTCTGCGATCCTATTCGAGTTAATAAAAAAAAATCTTCTAGGTCTTATTCAAACACAATCCTATTCGATTTTGGGGGAAATTTTGATTTTGGAGGCACGATCCTGTTCGATTTCAGGGGTAATCCAAAATCAACTCGCCTATAGATTTTGAACACGAGATCTTCTTCGATTTCATTTGGTTTCTACGAGTTTCAAAAATTTGAGGCGGATTTGGTTCGATTTGTAGGGTCTTGCTCGAGTTTTTTTTCCTGTTTTCTACGACTTGATTTTGCTTGCACGCCAATGGCTTCGATTTTGGACGAATCAGGTAATATTTCTTTTAAATTAGGTCAATTCATCTAATAATAACAGTGCATCTGATTTACAAACTCATCTGATGTGCGTTTGGGCTAATTGTTTTCTGTTTTGTGCACAACTCAGTGTCAGTTTGTGCACATTACTGTGTTACCTTGTGCACGTCCGTACTGAATGTTGTTTTGCACGTGTCGTGAAGTCTTAAAAAAATCTGTGAATTTCGTCGTCTGATGTTGTTGCTGTCTGATTTGTTTTGTGCACAACTCAGTGTCAGTTTGTGCACATTACTGTGTTACCTTGTGCACATCCGTGCTGAATGTTGTTTTGAAGTCTTAAAAAAATTTGTGCTTGTCGTCGTCTGATGTTGTTTCCAAGACATAACTACTGGTACTAACATCACTGAATACAAATAAGTAGAACTAATCTACATGAAAGGAAGCACCGCTGGACACAGTTATTAGCAGAAACCAAATATTGCAATTACTAGAGCATCAGTGAAATTGAAAAATAAATTTATGACTGAAAACAACAAATTTATACAGCAACGCTGCAAACAATTGATAATACACTATGAAAAAAAAAAAAGCAATAAACCATTGAGTTTGAAAATTTAACAACAAAAAAAAAACGTCTGCTCATATTCTAAATCACATATAAATTCCTCATGGATAAACACAATTAACATCTCAAATCCAAAATCAAAGTCAAAAATAAAGGGGGTAAAATGCCAATATACTTTTTTTTCTTGAGATTTTAAAACGGTCTACGTCACTTCCCATCGTGTCATTTCCCTACATATGGATAGCAGGGAAACATACTTTGTTAAGCCAGATAGCAATGTGATTTCAACAACCGAATTGTCTACAAGGATCGGTTAATACACATTCACAACTTCAATCAAAAGTAACAAATAAAGGAAAACAAATGAATGACAAGTATTTTAGCACATCTATTTGTAAACAGGTAGCATCACTCATCATTATTTACCCACAAAAAAACTAACAAAGACCACAACTATAAAACGCAGACACAAGAAAAAAATTTCATACGCTCGCATCAAATTAAACTTCGAATAAACAAATTAATGATAATTTTTGAAGCAACAAACAAAATGAAAAAAGCCCTAATTTTTCGAGTCAGATAATAATAGAAATAAAATCCTAATTATTCATCCACATAATAAAACTGAAAAAAACCCTCAATATTGAAGTCAAACCAACGGCGATTTAACAACCAAAATTTAACGACAGTGGGGGATCGAAGAAAAATAAGGACCTGTGCGCCGGCGTTCCTCGGCCACATTGATTACCCCCGGGAGCTCGGCCACTACCTACAAGATGGCTATGGGGTGAAGAGGAACGTCTCCGAGGGGCGGCGGTTCCCGATTCAGGCCAACGCGCYTGAGCTGGCCGCCTTGCTTTCCGCGTGGCCGTCGGAGTTTGCCCCATCATATGCTCTAYAATTGGCGTATACTCTAGGGTTTCGAATATTTGAAGATGGAGAGGATTATTGATAAATTGTGCTTATACTCTAGGGTTGAGAGAATATTTTTGCTTCTGTACCTCTGAGAAGACGATGATAATTTTAGCTTTTATGCTTGATGAGTGATCTGAGATTTGTGCGTGAAAAATGTGTGAAGATGATCAGAAAAGACGGGGGAGGAGGAGACAAGTTGCTGAAGTGAGATTGTCACATAATTACTGTAATGCCACCAAATTTCAAATATTACTAAAATGCCACCTGATAATTTTAGAAAAAAGCATTAAAATTAGTGGCTAGGATTCATTCTCATTTCTCACCTAAGTATCCATTCTCACATGATCCTATACCTATATATATATATATATATATATATATATATAGGGAGTGGATCCAATGGGTCCACTCTTATACTGAGTATGTATGGCCATCCAATATATTATATCTAATAGATATAAATTAGTTTAGGTGACAAATACACCTATATCTTTCTAAATGTGCATCAACAAATTTTTAAATATGCACTAAGTAATATTTAAATGAACATTAATATTATTAACCAATATAAATTACATCATTTATATTTCTCTCTCTCCTCAACTAATAATTTTCCTCTACTGAAATCTCTCAATAAGTCTCAAAAAATATAAATATTGTTAAAAAAAATTACACCATATTATTCCTTATGAACTAAGGAACAATACCCATACCATTTTTTCAAAAAATTTGTACATTCACTAGTGCAGAAACATCATTCTAGAACAGACATTCTACAACGCCTCAGGCAACTACGTTCTAAAATGTCATCTGGTGGCATTATCGTAATAAAAAGTCATATACTAGAACATCTTTTACAATATACGTTCTAAATAACTGGAATATGTTCATATCTAGAACGTCTTTAATAAAGATGTTCTTATATATTCAATATCTAGAACGCCTTTAAAAAAGATGTTCTTGTATATTCAATATCTAGAACATATAGTTTAAACACGTTCTGATATATTAACTTATTTAGAACGTCATGTTATAGAATGTATAAAATTTTAATTTTATACTCAATGAAAAAAGATCACCTTTCAATTTGCTCTACTTCTTTGTCATCTCCTCGATCCATCCGTCTCAAATTTCCTCTCCCCCAATCCATCCATTTCACATCCAAGAGAGCAAAAGAAGTAAAACGAAACCTGAAAAGCTCAAGTTGGAGGCAAAAGATGGTGGAGTGTATGTTGAGTTACACCGACGGGAAGTGAAAGAAATTGGGTCGTGAGGAGACTGAGCTGCGGCTGGGGATCGGATTACCCGGCTGCACCGGAGATCACAAAAGTAATGCTAATGATGGGAAATGAGCTTTTGCTGAGACTGTGGATTTGAAGCTCAATCTTTCTACCAAGGAGATAAGCAATTCGGATCAGAATGATTCGGAAAATAAAATTTTAAACAAGGAGAAGAACATCATACCTTGCTCGATCGATTTTGTTAAGCCGCCAGCCAAGTAAGTCTTGGTCCTAATTTCCCTCCTTTATCTCCCTAATTTTTATTTTTTGAAATTGATTCGTTATTGTGAGAATTAATTGGCTTAACTCAGTTTGTGGGATTATTTGCTTTTATTTAGGTTTTCTAGCTGAGATTTATGATGTATGTATATATATGAATATGCAGGGCGCAGGTGGTGGGGTGGCCAACGGTCTGGTCCTTCAGGAAAAATGTGATGGCAGTTCAGAAGAAGAGCGAATCGGAGGAGACAGAGAAGGGAAGCGGCGTCGCCGCCGCCGCCGCCTTCGTGAAGGTGAGCATGGATGGCGTGCCGTACCTGCGGAAAGTTGACTTGAAGATGTACAAGACTTACCAAGAGTTGTATGATGCCTTAGTAAAAATGTTCGGCTCCTTAACTATAGGTAAAAGTGGTCCTAATTTTATTCAATTTTTATTAAAAATCAATCTTCCATTAGACATCCTTTAGAAAATAAAATTGGTATATAAGGAGATCTAAACCACTAAATTCTAAACCCCCCCCCTTTTACTACCATTTTTTAAAATAAATAAATAAATAAATTTGTCCAACTCTAGCTTTCATTTTCTGGCTATATTAGGGTATTATTAGTTCTGTGTGTAACATGTAATTCTGATGGAGTTCAACTAATTTAGTTCAAATCCGATCTAGTTAGTATTTGAAAATACTTTTTAAAAAATAAAAAGAAAGAAAAAGAAAAAAGGATTCTCAGCTTTGGGGTAAAGATACAATCATTTTTCTCCCTGTAAGTTGAGATTTTTTTTCCAACTTTGTTTTATTGTTTGCGAGGAAAAATACATTCATTTTTCTCCCTAGAGGTTGACTATTATAATAACAATTATTATTATTGTTGTTGTTATTATTATTATTATTATTATTATTATTAATTTATTTTGTTTTATATTTGTTTAGTGTTTGCAAACACTTCCTTGATCAAATATTTTGTGAAGTAATATTCATGTTACACTAGTTTTATGTACAAATTGACGTGTGAATAAGGCTTCCATGTTCCATTGTGTGTGTGTGTAAAGAAAGAAAGAAAGGATATTTGGATGGTAGATGCATTAATTTGTGCCAGTGGTTGATTATGAGTTATGTTGAATGAAGGTAAATGCGACTCCCAAGGAATGATGAACTTCGTGAATGAGAGCAAGCTAATGGACCTTCTCAATGGCTCCGATTATGTGCCAACTTATGAGGACAAAGATGGAGATTGGATGCTTGTTGATGACGTCCCTTGGGGTAATTAAGTAAACTATATTAATTTACTATACAAATACACACACGCGCACACACACTTCTAACTAGAATGCAAGAACTCAATAATTCATCCTATAATTGCGACAACTATATGTTTATTTTTCTCAATTCTCTGTGTATCAACTAGGATGTTTGTTGGATCATTCAAGTGCCTCCGCATAATGAAAGGAACAGAGGCCAAGGGACTCGGTTAGTATCCTCCACATCCTGTATTTTCTCTTAACCATTCAATGTCTTACATTAGCTAAAATATTTTGATTGTTGACCCAGGGCTGATCTAGGTCCTTATGTTTGGGTAGGCCGTAAATAGCTTTTTTGTAATAATATAAAAAGAAAAAAAAAAGAAATAATGGGCTATATATAGGGATTTAAAAAAAATATATAAAAAATAAAGGTAAAGAAATATAAATAAGGGGATATAGGGATCGTAAAATTTTATTAAAAAGAGTGAAGAATAAAAGAATTAAGAAATAATAGACTATTTATAGGGATCAAATTTTTTCTAAAAAAATAAAAGGAAAGAGAAAAAAGAAATAAGGGCTATGTAATTTGAAAACTTTTGAAAACAAAATAAAATGAAAGAGAAAAAAGTTTTTGAAATAATGAAAGGATAGAGAAAAGCTTAAGAAATAAGGGGACAAGTTTTGACAAAACAAAATGAAAGAGAAAAAAATCAAGAAAGGGAAAAAGGCTTAAAGAATTAAGGGGTGGTGGAGTTTGAACCCAAATATTTTGGCATTAAAGAATAAAGGGGTGGTGGAGTTTGAACCCAAATATTTTGGCAATACAAAAGGAACACTAACTAAGTACATGTGAATTTGGGGAGGACATATATAATTATACAAATTAAATCAAATAATCACATTTGGTAGTATGATATTTGAAAAATTTTGCGGAGGCCATGGCCCCCACACAGTAAGCTGTAGATCCGCCCCTGGTTGGACCCGCATTGTTGTCAGTCATTCATTAGAGTCGATAACTGTATCGTATTGCCTGTTTCCCGCAATATCAACATCTTTAGCAGTTAGAGATTGGGGAAAAAAGGGAGTCTCTAATCAATCAATTGTTGCCTGAATCGAACTTTACATACCTACTTTTAAATTTAATTTTGTCAGGCTTAAAAAGTTTGCTCGCAAGAGTACGAGATCACTTGTAGGTTGGTAAGTTGACTCGAGTCAAATCTCTCGAGAAAAACTAATCGGAAGCTCTTTAAGTGCTTGATTTCACGAATAAAAAAATAATGAAAAAGCTAATCTAAACACTTGGAATCAAGACGTGGACTCAAACGACAAACAATTAAATCAAAAGTTTTGAAAAGATTTTAGAAAACAAGGGTCTAGGGCTCTAGAATCATCTACACGACCACTTGGGCATTTCATCGAACACCTTACCTACGAGCTAGGGTTGTCAATTCCAACTTGTAGATTAAGTACCCAACAATCCCAAATGATGGTTTTAAATGATTCTAGACACTAGACCCGTAAATTCTAGCCATAAATCATCAACATATTCAATAATACAATCTCAAAACAAACAAGATCCATGAACACAAAGGAAGATGAATTTTCATGAGCATTAATCTAAGCAATCAAGAAATTAAACTAGTAGAGCAAAAAGAAACTGAAAACTTACTAATTAATGGAGAAGAGTATCATCGTTCCGATGAGAATTTAAACTAAGAACTACTAATTAATATATAAGATCTACTAAAACTAAGAAACTAGAATTTGAATGGGAAAAAGGAAAGAAAAGTGGAGAAATCAACGAACACTCTTGGGGTTGTCAATCCCAAGAGGTTCAAAAAGAGAGGATTGGAGTCCCTCACGGTTGTTGGCTTCTACTGGCTGTTGGGAGCTTTTCCTTTTAAACGGAAGTGGGCCTGTTCGTTTTATGGGCCGAGGGCTTTAATTTCCCGAATTGGTGCTGGCACTGGGTAACCCAGTGTGGACAGCATACTCAGTGTCAACGGTAACACATCAAATCGAGGCTCAATCTAGTTAAAACTTCACTCGCGGGACCACACTCATCCATCTTAAGACCGAAACACTTCAAAATCCATGAAGTAAATATAAAGCCCAATATCATAAATCAAACCACGTTAAAATAAGCCGGAGATACATAAATATAAAAATATGCTCAATCTACCCAACCTACACCGAAATTAATAACAAATCCAACTAAAATACTACTCAAATATATATAAAAATCAAGACAAGTGCATACGAGTCATTGCCCATGCTGTAAAGTTTATATATATGGAAAACTTTGATGTTACTATACTTATTTTTTTTTTTTTGCAAATTTAGAAAAAAGAAAACAAAAAACTCTGTAATTGATCTAATTAATGCTTATACAATTCAGAATTATGATGTACAACTAGTTTTGTTTCACCGTACTACATCTAATAAATGGTTATTTTGTGCAGATGGGAGAGGTAGGAGCCAAACTAGGTATTGACTTTGTGGTCTCAACGGGAGATAATTTTTACGATAGTGGTTAACTGGGGTTGATGACCCTGCTTTTGCTCAATCATTTTCAAAAATCTATTATGCAAGAAGCTTGCAAAAACCTTGGTACTCAGGTAATAACTAGGTCCTGGATATTCCTTACTAAGAGTTTAGAATAATTACATACAAACCCGCAGTCGGAGTATTTACAATAAAAAAAGTTGTGGAAAACAAAATTAAAAAAATACACGAAGCTATATAAATAATATACAGACTAATGGGGATTACAGTGCAAGATAGGAGAATAAGAGAGAGGTGAGCTTTTGATGTATGATATTGATTAATTCTTATATGTTTTAATTTTTAATTATCTCGACAATTATTTCCGAGATGCAGGATCAGGAAACCTCAATTTTGTGAATCTTATTAAATTAATTTTTTATTTAAGAAAAATCATTAAGAGCGATATAAATTAAGATGTTTATGCTCTTCATGAAAAAGAAAATTTATCTCTGGTTTTGATTTCTCTACATATCGGTCAGTAATCTAGTGGTTATAGTAATTCATGGGAGAGGAAGTGTATACAGATGCAATTTATTTATTTGGATTTTAATTATTTCGTAGGTAATTCATACTTGTGCATTTGCTGAGAAAAAGTATCAGAAAGCAATAGTCGGAGTGCTGCAGGTAAAATTAGTAGTTTGTACAAATGTCTATCCAATACATTGGGATCTTAACCTATGCAAAAAGTAAAAGATTTTTTTTTCATATTCCAGATGAATGGCCAAAATACATAAATAGAAATGATCTCAAGCTGTTTGAAATTACCTTAATAGAACAAGAATTGATGAATGGCCGAAATCTTTCTGACGATACAAAATTAAGTATTTTAATCCTGTTTGCACTTATTTCTTCTGCTGACCTTTGCTTCTTAGGCTGGATTTGCTAGAATTGGAGTTGCTTCAACATATTATGGATTAAGGCCTGTGATAGAGTTTATGACATTTAATTTGTCAATGCAGGTTTGATTTCTTTACCTGCAAGCTTTCTTCTTTTGTTGTTATCAATGTATTTAAGATCTTGTACTTGACCTTTTTAATACCTATTTTTCATGGTATCTAGCTCCGACCTTGAGTTTTGTATAAAAATATTCATCGACAAGCAAATCTCATAGAGACACGCATTAAGGCGTGCAAAACTTGAACATTATTGTGTTATTTTTGTTTATGTAACTTCATGATAATGAATGATGTCCATAATTTGCAAAAGTAGAATTAGGTCTATTATTTAAAATCTAGCAATGTTTGTGAACAAGAAGAGTTGTATAAGCATACTCCAATATGAAGAAATAGATTTAAGTTAATGTTATGGAGATAAATTGTATTCTTATTGCAGGCCATCGATCACATCATTAATACTACTGCAAAATTGAATTACATGTCTGCCGGTCAGATATCGGTCCCTATTGTTTTCAAAGGCCCAAATGGTGCTGCT
Source organism: Phtheirospermum japonicum (assembly GCA_014905375.1). Taxonomy (NCBI): domain Eukaryota; kingdom Viridiplantae; phylum Streptophyta; class Magnoliopsida; order Lamiales; family Orobanchaceae; genus Phtheirospermum; species Phtheirospermum japonicum. The sequence continues at coordinate 216,913 of BMAC01001025.1, read as the reverse complement.
GCTGGTGTAGGTGCTCAACATTCACATGTATGACTTTGACCCCTTTATATTGTGGAGTTGCTGAAAATACTGCACTATTAGAAAGTCCTGCATTCAAATCCCATGTTCCAATTGCGGTTATAATCAATATTTAATCTTTTGTTAACTGAGTGTTATCCTTTTTCAGTGTTGTCCAATTTGAATCAATACTTGAGTCCAATTCTACAGGTATGATTAGTAGGAATATTATTAAGAGTTTGAAAGGTTAAACAACTTTGGTAATCTTGCAGAAAAGTTAGTTTAGACAAAAAAAAAAATGGTATTTCTATTAGTTTACAAGCTTTTGACTTTAGTATTGATTTTACCAGAGAGAGTATTGTCTTCAATGAGCATCGTAAAATGATAGATTGCGTGATCGGATGGGTGATTACTGGATGATTGATAGCACAATTATTTATGTAGAAAAAATATATATATATATATTTTTGAAGTTCGGAAATGATATCAAAATATGAAAACTCGAAAGGAAAAAGTGTAATTTATAAACTATGTTATTGTTATTATTATCGTATTATTTATTTTTTTCCATTATATTCATAAAAAGAATGAAGTTCAACACCAATAAGTTGTAGCCTACCTCGCAATAAATCTTGACTCCGCCCCTAATTTACGTTCACTCTCCCCAATTCTAGCAGAAGGAGAAAAAAAAAAATTATAAATGCAATTGAACAAGTACTTATATTTTTTTTGTTTCGCATGTAGTTAAAAGGCAAGCAATGAGTATAAATAAAAGTATTTAAGTACCCAGGAAAATGACAAATCTTTTGTCGTGAACGAGTATTTTTTTTAGGATATGAGTATAATGATAAATATTATAATACCTTCCTCATTATCATTACTAATCGCACCCAATTATCAACAAGTACTGGAAATAAAATAAAGAGTAAAGACTCCTTAGCAGTAAGAATCAAACTTAGGGACGGTAATCTTGCCCCAACTCGATCCGTGCCGTTTGGGGTGCCCCGTCCCGTGACGGGCGGTGCGGGTGGGTACCATCTCTGCTCCGCTCCGCTCCACCCCGCCGAATATTTTTTATATTTAAATATATTTTATATATGTTTAAATATTTATTTCATATGATTAGTTATTTCTGTTATATTTAGTATTATATTTAATATGTATACATTTATAATGATATTTTTTTATGAATAATATATATATAAATAAAATAAAACAAAAGATAAATACTTATAATTAATCTTATAAATGTATAATAATTCTTTTTACATTTATTATTGTTTTTAATTAATTTTTCATTTTATATTTAATTTTTATAGTATTATATGTGTTATTATACATTAAAATAATTTCAAATTTAATAAAAATAATAAAAAGTAATAATAATGGGCCGACCCGAACCACCCCCTAACCTGTGATGGGGCGAACTGACCCGAACCTTGGAGTGAATGGGGGCGGGTCCAAGTCCTCTAGTACCCGATCCGTTGCCATACCTAATCAAACCTTGTCAAATTAACACCAACATATGCTAGTTATCAATAATTCAAGTGAGTTGAGTCAAGTATATCAGGATAGAGGTGTTAATTTGGTTAAGGTTAAACGCCTAACCAACGGTTAGTACCCGGTTGACCGGTTACGGTTAACCGTTGACCGCCAGTTTCGGTTAAAACCGTAACCGTCAACCGGCCACCGGCAGTTAGGTTACGGTTAAGGTTAACCTCAACCGAAGTTTCAAAAAAAAAAAGAAGAATTCTGACAGTTTAACTAACGGTTAAACCAGTTAATCGGCGGGTTTAACCGACGGTTAAACCGATTAACCGAAATCAGCGGTTATAACAACTAATTTTTCAAATTTTATTTAAATTAAAAAAACATCAGTTAACCACCGAATTAACACCCCTACATAGGCAGGATTCAATCATTAGGCTCAGTTTGGAACTAGGATTGACCTTGACAAATATTTGAACCCAAAAACTAGTAAGAGACTGTTTGATGATGTGTGGTGAGATTGTGATATTGTTCGATAAGAATGATAATTATTATAAATGCATTACCTTTCATTAAAATATCATTAATCTATATTTAAAGTATTATATTTGAATAAGAAAGTTTTTGTATCTCTATCACAATGTGAAATGGTCACACTACAGAATATATTGATAGTTTAATCTGATCTAATTAGATATTCAATTACTCCTTCCGTCCTAAAATAATAGTCGTGCGGTTGATTTCACATGAATTAAGAAATGATTAGTTTATATAGTTAAGTCATTAATTTAGTTAGTATTTACCAATTATATCCTTCTTGAATTTATTACTGTCAATTAATACTAATAGAAATCAGTGTTGGAATTAGTATATTTGTTATTGGAATAATAAGATTTTGCATTGTAATCATCAATTTTAAATTTACCATGTAGAAAATTACTATTTCAAGAATATTAATTAAGGGTATGTGTGGAAATGAAAAATTAATAATATGTTAAATATGGTAACTGGATTATCTTTATGAGATGGATGAAAATGAAATATTGAGCTATTTTTATGGTACAGAAGAGTAAAACAGTTTTACAAAAATTGGGTTAACCAACACTAAGATGAGACGATTTTGTTCAAATTGGTGGGAAAAAATATCTTGGTTGAAAACTTGAGCTAGGCAGGCACTTATGCTGATAAGTCCAAAAAGTTGGGTTACGAAATATATAGGGTACTAACCTCAAAATAGAGATCAGTGACCTGAAGTAGATCTCGAATACGTCACAGCGACCTGGCCAAGCCTTCAACGAACCTCCTAGCGACCTCGCTGGTCCTGCAAAACAGCACCTTCAGACGGATCGGTGATCAGACCCGTGAAGGTCCATTGATGCTTAAGTCAAAAACAAGTTCAAAACACTCAATACTTCTATTGAACAACTCAATAATATGATAAAGCAAGATCAACATAGAGAATAAAGAGAGTTATGCACCTCCTTTTATAGAGACAAGAGAAGTATTCTCCAAGTCAAGGGTTACCTTCTCCTACCATAATTCCATAAATACCACAACTGACTTAGAATTAGGATTCCTCCTGTATGTTTAGTTCCCATACATAACAAATATCTTACCATAATAGGCCTGGGCCCATTATTCCTTTCATACAGTCCGCCGGGACCTCAAAATACCATCCATATTAGCCCATTCGGGCCTAATATTCACAAAGCCCATGACTGAGCTAAAAGACGACGCCCAACTAAAGACATAAGAGGTCGCGACCTTATATGAGAACTCATCCTCATACTCCAGGTCGCTACTCCACAAACCAACTCGCTCACTTTTTCACTGAAACCATTCAGATCGCTCACCTCCCAGAGGAACACCCTCTCCAGGAAATGAGGTCGCTTACCACAAATATACTCATTTATCAAATAATATTACTTATGGACATTTTGGTCCGCATCAGCTAGTCCCCATGTTCTAGCTGATTGAGGTACGAAATCAGGTAAGACATGTAAAATAGAAAGTTAAAGGAACAATCATCAACAAACAAAGCATAAACACACATAAATCACCTCGCCATCAAACCACAATTCTAGAATAACCCAGCTCAACATACCGAACTATAACATCAATCATCCCATAAGAATTTACCACATAAAATCGCGACCTCCAAAAAATCAGCTCGCTGAGCTCGCTCATCGTCCAAGAAGACATACATGCGAGTCCCCAAGTCGAGTCCCCAGACCCATACCTGACGACCTAAAACCATACAGCCGTCCCTCCGCAGCCTGATATTATAATCGAGCATAATAATACAAGAAATTACAATCATAGTCCATAATAGCCCATCAAGGCCCAAGATTGCATTAACCATAAAGACACAGAAACCCATAAAACCATAAATCATAAAGATATCATCAACCTAAAATAGGTCGGTCAGAAAAAACCATTGCACCCAAAAATCATTACTGACCTAAAAGCGTCAGCCCATTCCACAAAAACAATCGCCAAACTGATATAAGTTGGTATATCAAATCAAGCAAAATCCATATTAAACCACATATGACCAAGAAAACCACTCAGTCTCTCAAGTTAATGCAACCAAGTATTCCAAACATGTTAAAGTAAATGACAAATAAACAAGCAAGTCCCCCATATGCAAACAAAATCATCAAACCAAACCAAATCAATCAAGTAATCCATATCAAATAAACTAAACCAAATAAACTCGAATCAACCAAATAAACTCGCCAACCCATATTAGCCAAATAAACCTGACTCGCACATAGGTCGCATGAATTCGTAATCAATCACACTCATACTTCATACCCTCATAAAAATAGCCAAACCATGACTTATACACAATCCAATAGAGCTAAATTCAGTTCGCATATAAAACATATTAGCTCGCACAACATCTATCCATTATACAACATAAGAGCTTGAGAAACATATGTAAGTCAAACATATCCCTCCCAAACATAAGTAAAACAGCATAACCACTTAACCATAAAAAATCATCAAGACAGCTCGCCAAACTTTTATATATTGCAAAAAATACCCCCCAAAGGGTGCATTACCACCAAGATCAATATGAGAGAAGTCCACCCCGGTCCAGGGTTTTCTTCTCCCATCATAACTACATAAAAACCATACGGGAGAAGTCCACCCCGGTCCAGGGTTTCCTTCTCCCACCATAAAAATAACAACTCCATACGGGAGAAGTCCACCCCGGTCCAGGGTTTCCTTCTCCCGCCACAACAACACAACAACTCGTACTTTCACATCGCCACAAACTCTTATGCAGGAGAAGCACACTCCGGTCCAGAGATAGCTTCTCCCGCCACATCAACAACTCGCATATCACACTTTCTCATCACAACCAACTCTTGTGCCGGAGAAGCACACTCCGGTCCAGAGATAGCTTCTCCCGCCACATCAACACAACAACTCGCATATCACACTTTCTCATCACAACCAACTCTTGTGTGGGAGAAGCACACTCCGGTCCAGAGATAGCTTCTCCCGCCACAACATCACAACAACTCGCATAACACACTTTCTCATCACAATCAACTCTTGTGCGGGAGAAGCACACTCCGGTTCAGAGATAGCTTCTCCCGCCACAACACAATAACTCGCATAAAACACTTTCACATCACCACTACATATACTCCTTGTTGCTCGGGGTTTTTGGAAAAGGACCCATAATATCAATTCTCCACTGCGCAAACGGGCACGACGAAAGCGAGCTGCTGTTCTAGCCTCCTTTGTTGTTAATCTCTCTGCGCCTTCCTTTGCTTTGACGAGAACATCCCACATAGATATACGTCAATCATCTTTCACCTCGAGCTTCATAATCTCTTTCCCTTTTTCCATGCTACTATGGCCCAACTCCATCAATGTGACTTTCCGGGTATCCCAAGTTCCCAGTGCTCCTGGTATCCGAGCGAGCTGATCAGCCCGAGTGTTTTCAGCTCGCGGTAAGTGCTCCAGTTTAAACTCTTCAAAGCGTGCTGCCTCTTCGCATTAGTTTACTCATTTCCGAGTTACATGTCGGGCAACCCACAAACTAACCTCAAATTAATAAGAACTAAGCTAGCATAAGAGTTACATGTCGGGCATAATCATAGAAAATATCATCCGAATATCACAACCTTACTCGCGCCAATAACATGTTAATCCAACATTTTTTTAAAAATCAAATGTTTCCCTTTCCCACAACCACAAACATCATATCACCATCAAGTCATATAGGATCAAACAAAACTTACACAAGAGTTTTCAGCACACATTTACCATCTTTGAAGAATAAACTGCTTTAATCGGTAATAAATCAAAAATCAAACCACATAACACTGGAAAGCCCTTCGAGTCTAGTTTCCAACGCAAAATCGGATCTCAAAACGGATAATCCAACAGTGAGTTATGACCATTTTAATGAAGTGTGGCAGTGCAGTATTTTCATACGGGATGCGCAAGAATAAACAATTTTTAGTGTGTTTTCATAATCCTACTCATCCAAATACCTTGAGAGTTAATAAACACTTAATATTTAGTCAAAACTCATCGTGCTTGTCTCTAAAAATATAAGCATATCCTCACAACCATATAAAACCAAAAGATACATCCACCAAGTCAAATAATAGAAAACTTATCTTTTCCTTTGAGTACCTCCAGTCCCATTCACCTCATTAACCGACTCACGTTAATATTTAGGAGAGACTTTGACTTAGCTCCTCAAATCGACCTGGAGGTCTCCCAATTATATAAGTCGTGTACCTAGCAAAAGATCATCACACTGATAAATAATATTCTTATCAATAACACCGTAGAAATAATAGACCATTAAAATTTTAGAATCAACTTCCCTGTTCGGGGAACAAACTGGACAACGGTCTTGTTCCCTTGATTTTTGATGATTTTGTTGTGTTTGATTCATACGCGACCTCCTCGCCTCGGATTTCGGGGCGCAAAATAAATCAACCCTCGAAACCAACATCAATACAAAACCCCATACAATAACAATAATCCATATAAATAAAACAAACCATCTAAATCAACTGATATTAGACCAAATAATTATAGAAGAATTAGAGTCCCATCCTTATCCCTAATCTGCCGAGCTATTTACCCCATATCAAGATTGATTAGTGGCTTTCCATCTTTTCATCTCGCATTACTTACTGTGTACATATGATAAATTCTTTAAAGCTCCAACTATAAGCATCAATTTATAACCATTAACAACATGCGAAAGCACTAATAATAAATATAAATATACCCATTAACCTTATCCTTCAAATAATGCCACAATCTATCAAATCCCATAACAATCCGCCTGCAGTCTCCTTCTAAAATATACTATTATGACAAGCACACAACTCACATCTCCAATTAACCCACTTTCCTGGTAAATAATGAGAATCATTAAACTCATACCAAGTCAACTCATCAGACGAAATTAATCAAGAGGTTCTATGAATAAAGAGAAACCAACATCCAAATCTCATGCGAAAATAAATTTCGGGATCAATACATCAAACATCTACTACCGATAAAAGTACACCAAACTTATATATATTAAACCCCAAATAATAGTAACACCGAAAAGGTAACTCCCTCAATAAATAGCATAATAAAAAATAATCAATATCACATACCAAATAGTCCATATCACACGTCTCTAAAATTAAGCAGATGATATCTCAACAGATAATAAACCATCACTCCAAAAACTTTATTACAAATACTCTACTCACCACAACAGGCGCGTGATGGAGCAAATTCATAAATCTCATCATGACAAAACTTAGAACAATATTATTTATGCAAAGAACCCATGTGAGAATTTGTGGCTTGCATGAAATTATTTGAACAACTGTAATTATAATCTCTTCCATACAATTTGTTTTTCAAAATTCTTAATTAACACATAATAAATATATCAGTTCTACTCTATCTTACCAGTTCCAATAAACCTCCCGATATACCAACAACTGGACAAAATAACTTGATACACACAAGTACAGTACACACGTAATTTTTTTTTTTTTTTAAACCAACACATATCCACATATCCCATTAAGATATTCAATTAAGCCATAAAAAACCACCTAATCAGATGCCAATTCTCGATAATAAATCAAGTAATCCGATTTACCAGAACATAAATACTTATCTCAATTTTTGTTGCGTTCGGTTGATACACGACCTCATCGTCTTGGACTTCGAGCAACAAAATGAAGCAACCTTGAATAATTGGACACACGACCTCATCGCGTTTGTTTGCATTGACCATTCCCGGGTTAAGGTCCATGCAACACATAGAGTAACCTTCAAAAACTAATATTAATACAAACTCAATAAATAGACCTTACTCAGTCCGTTAGTATATGATCATAAAAATAATCAATAAATAAAACGCAAGCATCACAACCCTTACTCGTGCTCACAAATCTTCAAAACCTGATCTTCACCACTATTCATATTTAACAACTATATATCACACATATTATATCCAAAATTCAACTTCATCCAATCGGTTAGATTGCGCATAATTTAATTTTTAAAAGAAACTAGACAAACAGTTTTTGGGAAACAGGATCAGCCCTATTCAAAATTCTTTATAAAATTTTTCCAAACTCATATACAAATATCCAGCGTTCAGATTTAATTTCAATATGTTTACAATAACATATCAAAATTTTGGCTTGATCCAACGGTTTTATTATGCACAACCGAATTTTGAAAAACACTGCGCATAATTTTTCAAAAATAAAATCTGCTTCACTCAAAAATTCATATATATTCCCTTAACCTCAAACTCCGATCTCCACCGTTCAAAACGTAATTCAAAGGGGGTTTTGTAAAAAATTTAACACAATCAACTGTTGAAACTTTAGAAAATGATTTTTCAAATTTATAGCGCAGACAGATTTTAGACTTACGAAAATTGTGTATCTCAAGTCTTTTGCTCAAGGACTCGATGTCCTTCTTTCCCACAGACGGTGCCCATTTGATAAATCCAAAAAGTTGGGTTACCAAATATATATGGTACTAACCTCAAAATAGAGATCAGCGACCTGAAGTAGATCTCGAATACGTCACAGCGACCTGACCAAGCCTTCAACGAACCACCTAGCGACCTCACTGGTCCTGCAAAACAGCACCTTCAGACGGATCGGTGATCAGACCCGTGAAGGTCCTCCGATTCTTAAGTCAAAAGCAAGTTCAAAACACTCAATACTTCTATTGAACAACTAAATAATATGATAAAGCAAGATCAGCATAGAGAATAAAGACCTCCTTTTTATAGAGACTAGAGAAGTATTCCCAAGTCAAGGGTTACCTTCTTCTATCCTAATTTCATAAATACCACAACTGGCTTAGAATTAGGATTCTTATGTATGTTGAAGGAACTACAAGTCAAGAACATGTGGGGGTTGAACCTAAGTCTCGTAAACAACCTGGTTCAGAACTTGAAGCTCCTACTCCAAGGAGGAGTACTCGAGCTAAAGTTGCGAAGGACTTCGGTCCTGATTATGTGGTTTTCATGTTGGATGAAGAACCAAATTCTTTGAAAGAAGCTTTCTCACGGACTGATAGTTCATTTTGGAYGGAAGCTGTACAGAGCGAGATCGATTCGATCATGCAGAACCATACTTGGATTCTGACTGACTTACCTGAAGGTTGTAAACCTTTAGGAAGTAAATGGATTCTGAAACGAAAGTTCAGAGCCGATGGATCAATCTATAAGTATAAAGCTTGTTTGGTCGTGAAAGGATTTCTCCAAAAGGAGGGTTATGATTTSTTTGATACATACTCTCCTGTGACGAGAATTACCTCAATATGGGTGCTTCTAGCGATTGCTGCTTTGCACAATCTAGAGATTCACCAAATGGATGTAAAAACAGCTTTTCTAAATGGCGAGTTAGAAGAGGAAATCTACATGGAACAACCCGAAGGTTTTGTTAAACCTGGATGAGAAAGAAAGGTGTGCAAACTGGTTAAGTCATTATATGGCTTGAAACAAGCACCTTTACAATGGCAATTGAAATTTGACGAAGTGATGATGTCAAACGGTTTCAAGATAAACTAGTGCGCAAGTGTGTCTACATTAATAATACTAATGACAAATTTGTTATAGTATATCTTTATGTAGATGATATGTTAATCATGGGCAGCAACCTACAAGTGATTAACGAGACGAAACTCATGCTAAAAAGAAATTTTGACATGAAGGATCTGGGAGTTGCGGACACTATTCTTGGCATAAGAATCATAAGAACTCCAGATGGAATTGTCTTATCACAATCTCATTACATTGAGAAAGTGATCAAGAAATTCAATGCACACGATAGTCTTCCAACAAAGACACCTATGGAACTCGACGTTCACTTGAGTAAGAGCAGAGGCGATCCTATTGCTCAAAAGGACTATGCTAGGATCATTGGATGTTTGATGTACATCTTCAACTGTACAAGACCTGATCTAGCTTGATCGGTAAACAAACTGAGTCGATATACAAGCAACCCAAGTGGAGAACACTGGAAAGTGCTTGTGAGAGTTTTGAGATACTTAAAGTATACTCTAAACTTTAGGCTACAGTTTGGAAGACACCCCAGGGTACTTGAAGTTTACTGTGATGCAAACTGGATATCCGACACAAAGGACTCTTTGTCTACAAGTGGATATGTGTTTGTAATAGGGGGAGGAGCTGTTTCTTGGAGATCCACTAAATAGACATGTATAGCCCGATCCACCATGGAATCTGAGTTCATCGCTTTGGACAAAGCGGGTGAAGAAGCAGAATAGCTTCGTAACTTTTTAGAGGACATTCCATGTTGGGAGAAACCCATGCCGTCGGTTATGCTTCACTACGACAGTCAAGCTGCTATTGGAAGGGCAAGAAGTGGTTTGTATAGCGGCAAGTCTCGACATATTCGTCGGAGACACAACACCGTGAGACATCTGTTATCGAGTGGGATTATCTCTGTTGACTACGTAAGGTCAATAGATAATCTAGCGGATCCATTCACTAAGAATATAGCTCGAGATCAGATGTACAAGTTGCTAGAAGGAATGAGAGTGAAGTCCACATCTTAAAGATGATTGTAGTGGAAACCCAACCATGATGAGTGGAGATCCCACAAACTTGGTTCAATGGGAAAACTAAACTGCAAGAGTCTGGGTAAGTAAAACTCTACGAACCTATTCCTTAACGCAAAAGTAGAGTTTATAATTTGTCACGTGGTGAGGTTAAATCTCTGATTTTTAATGATTCTTGTGCAGGTCTTTGACTTGAGCATGATAAAATGCTGATTTGAAGAATCACCTATGTAAGCGAGAAGTGAGGGCCACTTCTACTGAAGCTTATGAATCCAAAGAAGTTGTCCATGGCCAAAAACGGACACAAACGTGAGGACGGAAGAATATTGAGACCTTAGTGGGTTGCTACTACTGTTTAGTATACACAAAGGGGAATAGTTCAAGAATTATGTTCACTAATCCGCCGGTATACTCGGTAGTATTAACTAAGGAGGGTTCAAGGTCACAAGCCACCTATCCTTATTCTCTATTGTCTCTTAAGGACTGAGCTACGTATTTGCATACATGCATTTTGTTTTTTGAGTTTTCTCACTCATGTGGGAGATTATTATTAAATTGGATTTATTCAATTTAATAGTGCAGCGAAAATTCGGTGTAACGAATTATATGATATTAATCTACGTGTCGTGTAGATAATCATAGCATTTTGAATTTCTCAAATCCAATTATTGGTGAGTGAGAAATAATGCTTTGAAGTTGAACGGTTGCTTATGTGTATTAAAGTGTGTAATTAGTTTATCCCACATTGAACAATATTCAATGTGGAAGGGAGTTTAAAAGTGTTTGACTCTTAATGATTGGACATCAAGTGGGCCCAGTGGGTTGTGTGGACTTTGTGTAAACGAAACTCACGCGGGCTCATGGACTTGGGTTCGCCAGTCCGCCTTCGGCGAAGCCGAGCGGATCCGAGCCCGAGCCCGGACCTCGGTCCTCGGTCCTGGGCTCTGGGCTCTGGGACTTGGGACTTGGGCAATTGGTTCGAGTTGGCTGGTCCGATTGAGGTGGGCCGTGGGGGTGGTCTGGGTCAGCCCTATTTAGTTTTTGAACGAACACGCTCCAGACACACGCCATCACACTCCTGGTACGCGCTTGCACTCTCTTGACATACACATTTGAACCTTCACACTGAACCTGTCCAGGTTCATGCTGCTGCTGATACTGAACGTTTGACTGTCTTTATGTTGCCCATTAAAGACGTTTTAATTCAGGCTGTAACACCTGAATTTGAACCCTATAAAAGGAAGTGATGTTCATGCTACTGAATCTTCCTAACGCATGAACTACTGACGAAACCCTAAAGCACCTGAGAACAACATATTCTGCATCCATTTCTTTTTCTGCATTTTTTATTTACGTAACTCAGTTCATATTCAACCAGTTCGCCGGAGCTCTGGTTTTTACGGTGCTGTAAAACCAGAGACGTAAGTCGTTTTATCTTTGGGAATGATTTGCCGAAACCGAAGGGCACTACCGGGGCAAATTCGTTTTGCAGACACAGAATTCTTCTCGACTCGACTTTCTGTCTTTCTTATTTCGGTTTTCTATTTCCAGTTTTTTTGATTAATTTTACAGCCCTGTTCGTTGTAATAGCTAAGTTTCTAACAGTTAGATTGCGCATAATTTAATTTTTAAAAGAAACTAGACAAACAGTTTTTCGGAGACAGACTCAGCCCTATTCAAAATTTGTTATAAAATTTTTACGAACTCATATACAAATCTCCACAGTTCAGATTGAACTTCAATATGTTTAGAATAACATATCAAATTTTTGGCTTGATCCAACGGTTTTATTATGCACAATCGAATTTTGAAAAACACTGCGCATAATTTTCCAAAAATAAAATCTGCTTTACTCAAAAATTCGTATATATTCCCTTAACCTCAAACTCCGATCTCCACCGTTCAAAACGTAATTCAAAGGGTTCTCAAGGTTTTGTAAAAAATTTAACACAATCAACTGTTGAAACTTTAGAAAACGATTTTTCAAATTTATAGCGCAGGCAGATTTTACTTACGAAAATTGTGTATCTCACGTCTTTCGCTCAAGGACTCGATGTCCCTCTTTCCCACATACGGCGCCAATTTGATAAGTTCAAAAGGTTGGATTACCAAATATATAGGGTACTAACCTCAAAATAGAGATCAGCGACCTGAAGTAGATCTCGAATACGTCACAGCGACCTGGCCAAGCCTTCAACAAACCACCTAGCGACCTCGCTGGTCCTGCAAAACAGCACTTTCAGACGGATCGGTGATCAGACCCGTGAAGGTCCTCGGATGCTTAAGTTAAAACCAAGTTCAAAACACTCAATACTTCTATTGATCAACTAAATAATATGATAAAGCAAGATCAGCATAGAGAATAAAGACCTCCTTTTTATAGAGACAAAAGAAGTATTCCCCAAGTCAAGGGTTACCTTCTCCTATCTCATAAATACTACAACTGGCTTAGAATTAGAATTCCTCATGTATGTTAAGTTCTCATACATAACAAATCTCTTACCGTAATAGGCTTGGACCCATTATTCCTTTCATACAGTCCGCCGGGACCTCAAAATACCATTCATATTAGCCCATTCGGGCCTAATATTCACAAAGCCCATGACCGAGTTAAAAGACGACGCCCAACTAAAGATATAAGAGGTCGCGACCCTATATGAGAACTCATCCTCATACTCATACTCCAGGTCGCTACTTCACAAACCAACTCGCTCACTTTTCCACTGAAACCATTTAGCTCGCTCACCTTCTAGAGGAACACCCTTTTCAGGAAATGAGGTCGCTTATCACAAATATACTCATATATCAAATAATATTATTTGTGAACATTTTGGTCCACATCATATGTGATAAGGCAGCCAGAAATCGGACCTAAACAATCTAGGTGGCCAAAATCAATCTTAAGAAAAATGTGAAATTTCTTAATTGCCATCTAGGCGCTGGTTCACCATGCAATTAGCAACTAAAACAATTTCTGGAAATTTAGATTAAAGAGATTGCCCATGGTTATATGGAGTCAATTGAGGCCCGGGTCTTGTTAACGACCTTCTTATTGGACTATGAACTTGGACTCTAATAATTAAGTAAATTGCCCAGTCCAATAGAAGCTGGAGACCACTTGAGAGCTAAGAGACCATGTAAAGTCCAAAACCCTCCAATATAATTGGTAGTAATTGTTTTATCGAGTCAGTAGTGTTTTTTTAGACTTGTAGAGGTGAATTTGGGCTAAAAGAAAAACTCTTAAATCCACCTTTGTTCTGCCCAGTTTTGTTTTTTTTTAATTATTATATTTATAAAGATAAACTTTGACACAAAAGTGTGACGATCGTTTTGCTAAACTCAATCTAAACAAGATCTTACTGGTATCATGGATGTAGACTTTGGTCCAAACGTAAACTTTTTATACATGCTGTGTTCTTACCGTATAATATTATCAAATGTATACTCAAAATTAGTTATATTGGGGGTGATCGATGGGTTGAAGATTTTTTTTTTTTTAATGGGATAAATTAATAGGTTCGGAGAAGATTTATAATGTGCTAAATAAACTTTTTTTTACATGAAAAAAATCAAACAAGATTGTGATGCGTTCTTTTTTAAAAAATTGGGGCTTGTTATTGTTGTTATTATTATTATTATTATTATTATTATTATTATTATTATTAAACAACTAAATATCATTAATGTTAACATTCAATAGTGATGGATAATAATGAAAATCCAATAAAAATAATGGAAACTGATAAAAATTACTTATCCAATGAATCTAATGTAAATAATTAACAAGTAGATACAAATAAACTGTTGGTCGACAAAAAAAGATGAGAGAAGAAAAAAAAAATGACGGCTAGAGTAAACCGAGATGAATCTTTTAAGAGGGAGAGTTTTTACTTTGGGTACATTAACTACAAAGAAATTCTGAATTTATTGGAATTCTTTGATCATAATTCTGAATTCAATGATCAATCAAAGAGATCATTAAATTGATAAACTGTGATAATTTATGTAAGAAATTATTTCAATAATTTGGTATAAGAGTTGCCAATTTATCAATGACAAGACCGAATTTGAACTTTCTTCGCTACAGAGTCTTTATTCCCAAATTAGAGAAGTTTGGTTATAATCAAGACGTACACTTTAGCGTTGATGATGACTAATTTGAGTGAAAATACAAATATAAACCATTAAATTCTAAGATACATAAGTCAATAATAGACTTCTCAAAATTAGATTAGATGGACCATATGGCTTTGATTTTTTGTGCTGTCAATTGAGACCAAGTCTAATAACTTATCTTCACAATAGCAAAACCTTAAAGCCATGGCTGGTGGACTTGTAGTCGCAAGTGAAGGTGGGCCCTACAATGGGAAAATCACGCCGTTCGTCGTGCTATCGTGTGCCATGGCTGCCATGGGAGGAGTTATCTTTGGCTATGACATTGGAATTTCAGGTTCTTAATTTTAATATATATATATATATATATATAGTTCTCATATGGCCCCTCTAATAATTTAAATTTAGGTGGAGTAACATCTATGGCGCCATTCTTGAAGAAGTTTTTCCCGGAAGTGTACAGGAGGATGGAAGAGGACACTAATATTAGCAACTACTGCAAATTTGACAGCCAGTTGTTGACATTATTCACGTCCTCGCTCTACTTAGCTGGCCTAATTGCTTCGTTCTTCGCGTCGTTTGTCAACAGAGCTTACGGCCGTAAACCGACGATCCTCGTTGGAGGGGCTGCTTTTCTTGCTGGTGCAGCGCTCAACGGTGCGGCTCTTACTATATATATGCTCATTTTTGGTAGAGTTTTGCTTGGAGTTGGCGTTGGTTTTGCAAATCAGGCAGTCCCTTTATACCTCTCAGAAATGGCACCCCCTAAATACAGAGGAGCCTTCAACAATGGGTTCCAGTTCAGTGTCGGCGTTGGCGCCTTAACCGCAAACCTAATAAACTACAACACCCAAAAAATAAAAGCCGGCTGGGGCTGGAGACTCTCACTAGCCCTCGCGGCTGTTCCAGCTTCAGCTCTAACCCTCGGCGCTTTATTTCTCCCTGAAACACCAAACAGCCTAATCCAGAGAGACGAAAAACACGAAAAAGTCGAACTAATGCTGCAAAGAGTCCGAGGCACGAGCGACGTACGATCGGAACTTGATGACCTCATCAGAGCCAGCGAAAATTCGAAAACCGTGAAAAACCCGTATAAAATCATCCTACGGAAAATTTACCGGCCTCAGCTCGTTATGTCGATGGCGATCCCGTTTTTCCAACAGGTGACGGGGATTAATGTCATCGCATTTTACGCGCCGATTGTATTTAGGACCATCGGTTTTGGCGAGAGCGCGTCTTTATTGTCGAACGTGATGACCGGCGTGGTAGGTATAGCTACGACTTTTGTGTCGATGATGATCGTGGACCGATTTGGGAGAAGGTTTTTGTTGATAACGGGTGGGGTGATAATGTTGGCTTCGCAAATTGTGATCGGGGTTATAATGGGAATGAAACTAGGCGACCACGGCGGATTGAGCCGAGGTTATGCTGATTTGGTGTTGGTGCTGATCGGGATTTACGTTGCGGGTTTCGGAGTTTCGTGGGGTCCGTTGGGGTGGTTGATTCCTAGTGAGATTTTTCCGTTGGAAATCCGATCGACAGGGCAGAGTGTCTCGGTTGCGGTGAATTTTCTTTTTACGTTTTTGGTCGGGCAGACGTTTTTGTCGATGCTGTGCCATTTCAAGGCGGGGATTTTCTTGTTTTTTGGAGGGTGGGTGGCGGTGATGACGGTTTTCGTGTATTTGCTATTGCCGGAGACGAAGAATGTGCCGATTGAACAGATGGAGAGGGTATGGAGAGAACACTGGTTTTGGAAGAAATTTGTCGGGGGGATTGGGTGTATGAATGAGGCTTGAGGTTTTTACATATATATGCTTTGAACAATTTTATTTTATTTTGGAGGTTTGATTGGATGAAGGGTCACTGTGCAATTCTTAATAGGGGGATTGCCCAAGATGAAAGAGGACATCAATTCTTCCAATTTATGTTTATATGATATGCTTTGTGTGTGAATTGTAAATCTTTTGTATTGGATTTAGTATTTCTTTGAGAAAATATAATATAGTTAGAAATTTATTTATTGGTCTTCATTGATACCAATTATATGTAACTTAATATCTAATGATGGCCAGGACAGGACCGACGCTGGACAATAATATTTTATATTCAGTTATTTTTTAACCAATTATTGTGAACGAATATGGTTTAGTTCGCTAAGTAATCCTGTATCAAAAGCGAGAGTAGTTTATAAAATAGTATAATCAAATGTCAGCCAATCATTTACTTTATCTTCTAGTCAAGAACGCGACCAAATTTCCATATCTGTCAAAATCGTTGTTTACATCAATAGTTATCCAAGTGGAGGAAAAAGGACAATGTGGCTTACAAAATTTTCAACTAGCAATGCGTAGGCATAGACAAAAAGGGTGACAGTATTTGGGTTGTCCGTTATATTCAGTGTTGATCTCTTATTTCTTCTTTTACAGTAGTCTGGCCAATTTTGTCTCGAGAAACTTAAACCACCCATCATATAAACTTATAATTAAAGGTGTGTTTGCACTTTGTGATGCTGCAAGCGTAGTAATAAGAACAAGAACACACAAATTATAAACTAGTTGATTCTACGAATACCCAAAAATAGAAGTAAACATAATAAAGCAACACTCGTTGATTCTTTACAGAATACGAAGTAATTGTATAAAACAACACATCCCATTGATTCGAGATTGAATTCTGGAAATAACTAAAGAACGAGATGAAATTCTCAACTTTTCATATCATAATTTTACTCCCTATATTAATCATAAGAGACTCATTAAATAAACATTCGTTCATGGAAATCTTATTGAATGAATTCTAAGAGACTCATTAAATACTAAATAAATATTACTCCCTCCTTCCTAATATAATAGTCTTGCGGTTGATTTCACTTAGATTAATAAATGAATAATTTATATAGTTAAGTCATTAGTTTAGTTAGTATTTTCTAATTATACCTTTCTTGAATTTATAAATGTCAATTAATTCTAATAGAAATCAATGTTGAAATTAATATATTTGTTATTCGAATAGGATTTTGCATTGTAATTATCAATTTTCAATTTACCATGTAGAATACTAACTTTGCATCGACAATTTTAAAGTCAAATCAATTATTATTTTGTGCAAATTCTTGATGGTTTATAATCATTTAGTTTTAGTTTTAGTTTTATTTGAAATTCTTAAATCAATTTTTAGGTTAAAATAACAATATTTTCTTATTACATAATTAAAATAGATGATATATAGAAATTCTTATGCCATAACACTAAATAATTTGTCACATACATACAATCAAATAAAAATTTTAATCTCCCTAAAAATGCCATTGATATTTTATGTTTTATTTGGTTTTGATGAATTTTGATATTTTGTAGTTTATACAATACAGATTCCTTGTTAAATCGATTGCTTATATTCTGTGAATTAAATAGACTTGTCTTGATTAAAATTTATATTTGGATATATATATATATATATATGATTAGATTCAAATGAGAACTATGTCCGTATATGTGAACTTAATGTCAGTTATGGATTTTAGATCTAATTAAATGAATGAATCAGATTTTTTGTGTATTTTCTTATTTGATTAAAAGTATTAGAATTGTATTATAGAAGCATCACTGATGTGTATAACTAAAATATCTATAAAGCACTGTGATTGTATAATAAAAGAACTGCTGGTATATAATAAAAGCACTAGTTCGTAGGTTCGCATATAATGATATGGTTCCCATCTCTCTCTCTCTCTCTCTCTCTCTCTCTCTCTCTCTCTATATATATATATATATATATATATATATATATATATATATATATATATATATATATATATATTACACCTAGGAAAATAAATATTAAATATAATCTAAATCTCCTTATCTAGTTCATATAAAATGCATTGATAAACACATTACACACACACACACACAAACATATGAACAAATTAATTCTTACACAAAAAATAAAAATAAAAAAGGAAATAAAAAATAATAATAATAATATAATATTACATATACTAAAACTTAAATATACGATTATTTTTACTAGAATTATCAGTGTCATATAGATTTTATTTTGTATATCACATATTTACACGCGAGACGCGGGTATTGTATGTTTTATATTTTTATAAACTCAATTTTATACGGGTTTACTTTCAAGTATAGAGTATTTTGCTATGTCTTACAACTAATTTCGTGACCCCCGGGTAAAAATAATTAAAAATTATTTATTGTGAAAACCTGTCTTACTGTAATTAGAACAAATAATACTCCGATTTATGTGTAAAAATTATTTATTTTGAATAATAATTTTTGTGTAAATAGAAAAATAATATTACAATTTGTGTGTAGCACTCAATATTATTCTTTTAGTATTTTTAATGAGTGTTATTTTTTTTCATCCCGTATAATATGCGGGTGTTAAACTAGTATATATTAAAAGAGAAATAGTTAACAAAGATCATTACACGTTGAACATGGTCGGGTTTCATATAAATAATAATATTCGGCATTGTTCCAGTTATTTTAATTTTTATAACTTCAAGCACCAGTGAATTTCTGGGAAATCGAGAAAGGCATATGAATCAAAAGAGTACATTGTCACGGGCTTAACCCTTGGGATCGGATAGTGATGGGGAAATTGCCAGTACTGCATTGAGCATGCTGACTTTTTGACATTAGAGAAGCTACAAGATATTTAAGCCTAATTTTGGGAGTCGGATATGAGCAAAACAAGAAGAACAACAAAGAAGGGATTGAACAAGAGTTGGGGAATTAATCTTTTGATTATGACCCGGGAAAACTCATTGATAACTATACAATAGAATGAGGGCCTATTTATACTAACACTATTATGCAAGTTTTATGGTTGGCTTTCCCCTTGTCCAAACTACTCGACTAGCCCAACTATGTGACCCATTAACAAGTATGGAAAAACAACCTAGTTAAGGATTCATAATATTCCTAATTAAAGAGTCCTTAAATAGGCCACCTCTTAACAATGAATGAACCTAAACGCCTATATACAAACCCTACTCGGCCGACCCATAAACACACATGCAAACCCGACCGTTAAGATAACTATTCTAATTGGCCGAAGCGCCTATACAAGGGAACATAATATTCACGAGTTCTTCTTGCCATAGGAGTCTTCGCCTTGGGCTTTGGCTACGTGAAACTACGTGAAACTCTAATGATGCATAGCCATTATTTTGAAACTAAAACATTGAAACATGTGATGAGATTGCAAAATAATTCTAATACGCAACTTCCATTCGGTAATAAAATAATAATTCTTGGTGGAGATTTTAATCGAGTTTGGTCGATTGTTCCAAAAGGCACTAGACCAGACATAGTTCACACAGTGATCAAATCTTCGCATTTATGGACTCATTACATAGTTTTGAAGTAGACTAGGAATGTGGTGCTACAAAATCATAACTCAGATCCCAATTGTGTCAAGTTAAAGAAATTTTTCAACTCGATAAATAATACAGGAGATGTAATAGTTGGAGGACCAAATGATGGCATCGTTCAAATTGAAGTCCAGGTTATCTATTATTGAAAGATGACGGTGACCATGTTCTGTCAATTGTGGCGAGCACATATCCACAATTTGGGAAAACTACTGAATGCTTCGCTTATTTGGAAGGGTCGTGTTATTCTTTCCCCAATACTTGATGTCGTTGATTTGATTAATAAATATATAATGTCATAAAATGATGGAGAATGTAAAGTATATCTTAGCTCTGATAATGCATGCAAATTCGATTCAAACATTGACATATTGTAGGACGTCCACTCACCTAAGTTTCTAAACACCATTAAATGTTATGGATTGACAAACTATGAGCTAAAACAAAAAATTAGAATTTCACTCATGTTGTTGAGAAATACCGATCATTACCTTATGTTTTGTAATGTTGGTTGTTAACTTGACGATCATATTGTAAAAGCTAATATTTCTCAAGGCAGCAATGCTGGTGAGTTGTTATTAATCCCTAAAAAAGAATGTCACACCATCCAATTCGAGATTGCCTTTCAAGTTCCAACGATGATAACTTCTTCTGATTGTGTCATATGCTATGATGATCAATAAAATTCAAGGATGATCTCTCTCTCACGTTGGACTTTTCCTGAAGAAGCCAATTTTCATTCATGGTCAGTTATACATTGCTATATCAAGGGTGACCAATCGTAAGGGTTTAAAACATTGATCGACGATGATGAGAATAAACATAGTAACAAAACTACAAATGATGTGTATAAGGGAATTTTTCATAATTGGTAAAGTATATTTCTTCTAATAACAATCTTATTATGAATCGGGTTATATCATTTTGAATACTATTCGATCTTTAAATAATATTTAGATGATTTATATATAGAAAGCGGTTATGGTAAAACTATCTCTAATGTGAGAACCAGTGATAATTCTTACTGAAATAAACATATACACACACACACACAGAGAGAGAGAACTTAAGTATACATACAACTACTTATTTAAATATTTTAATACATTTAAAATAATTATTTTCACTTTACATAAAATAAAATAAAAAATTATCATAATACTAACTGTATATGAACAAACTCACTCCCACCTAAAACAAAAAGATAACCTTTACTTATTAATTTCCAAATTGTATATGAACAAACTCACTCCCACCTATTATCTATTAAAAATGAATAACGTAAACTTTATAACTAATTAGCAAACTTCAACAGAAGTACCACATTTTCGAGTTCAAAGTCCATTTTCTTTTAATTAGATAATTATTTAGTTATAGTTTAATTTGTGCAGTTTATTTGATTCAATTAATGGGTTAATTTGTTAATGAATTTAATTTAGACCTTTACGTGGGTTTATAATTTTTTCTTGTATGTATATCAATTTATGATCAATATTTTCCTGGGCATTGTCCCATAAGTTTTAGGTTTGTTTTAGAAATAAATCATCTATTACCAGTTCATTTAAAGAATGATCAATATAATACACCTAAATCAAAAAGAAAAATATGTGATCACTTATTCGACTATTTATTTGTTTATCAAGTTAATATTAAATTTTTTTGTCGCCATGGCAAGTGCGAAAAGCATTTTTTTCAGAAGTATTATGAGTTGTCAATTATTAGATAATTATTTGATTACTTTTATTGAGAATGATGTATTTTTACAAATTCTTATTAATAATGTAATAAATCGGTTTCAAAAAATGAGACTCAACACACTTAACTGTGATTTTCAATTTATTTAATTGATATGTATATTGTCCCTTTTTTAATTTATCGAGTTATATAATTTTAAATAATAATAATATTTTATTAATTATCAACCAAACCCCAAAATTAAAAATCCTAATCCACCACTGACCTATACTAAGAAACAACCAATGATATGGGAACCAAAGGAATCAATGTAATCAAAAAGCCTGTTCCATTTTGGCGATTGGCGTATGAAATAATTTTAAAAAAGTATCTCCACCTGCATCACATGATTGTGAGATTCCATTTTCGAATAATTGCGTATGAACTAATGATACTAATATTACTAAAATATTTTCCGGTCATTTATATATGTTTGTTTAACTTTCTGGGTAGCGGTTTTGGAGTTTACTCCGGCGACTCATGTCCGTTTATTTGTTGAGTTGATGGTCATGTTATTCATACTTAGTTCGGTTACTCGTGCACGAGATGTAATTACTTAAATTAAATAATAAATAAATAATAATTGATAATATTTGTAATATATCTTGTACTAATGGAAATTATAACAAGTATAAAAATTATAGATTATGAAATTTAATCTAGATAGATTTCTAATACTTATCCGATATAAAGATATAGTGTCATTAATATCACATACACAACTAATATTGAAATAGTACACACAAATCGTAATATTATTTTTCTATTTACTCGAATATTATTCTTCATAATAAATAAAAAAAATTATCACATACACAACTATCTATTTTTGAAAACGTGTGTGTTTATTATTTTATTTGTTTTTGAGAAAAATGTGATGAACATCATCACATACAAAACATTATATTTATGAATACATATTTTTTTAGAAAACGTATTTATTCATGATAAACAATTAGATCTAACATTAGAAATGTCACTTAGTCTTGAGTTTGGAAAGAAGAAGTAATTATTTCAACAATCATATACACTTGAAAATCGTATTCTCATTGTCATTAGTATTAAAACTCACACACACAATATATATATATATAGGAGTGGGTTCAAATAGAACCATGTCATTATATGCGAACCTCCGAACTAGTGCTTTTATTATATACCATCAGTGCTTTAATTATACAATCACAGTATTTTATTAATATTTTCAGTTATATACACCAGTAGTGCTTTTATTAGACAATTCTAATGCATTTAATCAATAAGGAAATACAAAAAAAAAATCTGATCCATCTATTTAATTAGATCTAAAGCCCAAAATTGACCTTAGGTTGATCACATATAATGACATGGTTCTCATTTGAACTTAATCCTATATATATGGGTGGGCACCAATGAAAATCATCTCTTATCCGTGAACATACATCATCATGTGCCATTAGATTATATGAGATTAAGGCTAAAATTTATTATAATATTTGATTAGTTTTTACTTTCACACATTATGCATTTATTGGATCCCTTAATTTAATTTCATTCATCATCATTCATTTTCTCTCTTTATTTTTATTTGTGGCAATTTCTTTTTTTTAAATAAATTGTCATGTTTTTTAAAGTTTTAGTTTATTTTTAATTTAAGTTTCCAGGTATGTAAGTTTCAGTTTGTTTTAATTAGTTGTTATAAAAGCACCACTTGCAATTAAAAAAAAAGCACTTTATAAAAACACAGTTTTTCAATAAAAAAAAAAAAAAGCAAACGCACTTTTTTTCTTTTTTTTTCCTTTTTTTGTAAATAAGTTGTTGTTGTTTTTAAAAATTAAGTTTTAGTTTGTTTTAGATGATGATGATGATAATCATAAAATATAATCATAATCATAATCATAATATTATTTGGGTATAAAAAAATTTCATTATAATATATTTTATGATGAAAAGATCAATGTACTTTAGTTAGTGTTCTAAAAATCTTATATAGGTCCGCTTAGGCGTGATGTTTATAACGCAACGCATGTGCCTATGATATAAAAAAGCAGTCAACGAATTCTACTAACGGCTTAGGTGCCACAAGAATGGCTTAAGGCGCGCCTATTCGGCTTTGTGAGAGGCTTGAGCAAGCCTATGTGGTGCATTAGCGATATTTGAGCATTATTTAAGTGGCGCGCATTAACGAGATTAGACCTGAACATTAATATTTTCTTATTTTCTCGAAATTTGTTTATAAGTAATTCTTGAACTCATTTCTTACAAATAATTCCAATGTAAACAAATGTTTTATTTCTCAAGATTTGTTATATATTGAACATTTAAATTTTCTTTTAAATGTATGTCAAAGAATATTGCAATTGCATTTGTTTAAGATATTAAAGAATTGTAGTATTTTAGCGGTTGTATACGTATATTCTAATATAGAATACCTAATTCTAACTAATTACCATTTTAGATAATTAACTAGAAAAAAATATTAAAATTCATTAGTAAGACTTTGTTTATACTCGCCTAAAACTCGTACTTGTGATGATTGATGTTTCACCTCCACCAATCCCTGCGCAAACGTGTTTTTTAGAACCCTGACTTTAGTAAGACGAACTAGAAGCGTGCATCATCTCAGCCGAAGACAACCTAATTGATCTCCTCTCACATCTTTTTTTTTTTTTTTTTTGATTTCTGAATTCAAAAATGGGTCTTGTATAAATTTGTCGAAGCTTGGCAGCAAAAAAAGATATGTAGAGAGAGAATTCGCTGTTTGGCAAAAAGGAGTATGGGGCCATCTTCTTCTACCAAAATTTACCCGTGTTTTTTTGTCTTTGTTATTTTCTACTCAAATGGATAAAGTGGACGTGGTTGACTCTTTCATGCCGGCCCACCACCGTAGGCAGGGGGCGGCCGGCCCACTCATGCCCCCGCCCCTTTTCATCCTATTTATTTCCAAACCCCGTCTCTTTCTCTTGTTACTTACCTTGTTTATTTTGAGTTTTTTTTTTTTTTTTTTTGGGCATTACTGGTCTCCAATACATTTGACTGCATTATTAGATAAACCACGTGATATTGGTGGGTTATAGTTGATCTATTTTATACTAGACTATGATAGGGCGCGGATTGGAATTTTTTTCAGTAAGGAATAATATTATTTTTATATATATTTACATACTAGTAGAAATATAGCTACACATATATATGTAAAACCATAAAACTCAAGATGGTCCTTTTATCATGACTCGTGAGGGGACTTAAAAGTCCACAAGTCAACTTAAGAAATTTGAACTTTCCAAGGGTCAACAATGCTTTGAAAACAGCGCTGAATATCGAACAAAATCATTAACTACTTAGTTTACTTAAGTCATTGATTCTATCGGTTGAAACTATTTTTAAAATATTGGGTATCAAATCGGACTAATATATATATATATATATATATTATATATATATATATATATATATATATATATAGGAATTGGATCATGTGGGAACAATTCCCTGTGTGGGAACTAGGAACCCACATGATCCACAAGATCAGATTTTTTCGATTGGCCAAGATCATTCTCATTAATTTTATAATTAATATATTTATATTAATGAAAAGGTCTTATATGTAATTATACTTAATATCCCAAAAATAAACATTCAAATTAGCAGTTTTCTCCTTAATAATCTATTCAGCCGATTTTTTTCTTTAAATAATCTATTCATTCCGAAACATGAAAATCAATTACAATTCAAGTTTGCGTGCTTAACTCATATCAGACTAAAAGTTTGTTCCTCAATTTTTAAGACTCATGTTTGAGTTAAGACTCAAGTTTGCGTGCTAAAACTTGAGCAAAGTTTGAGTTAAGCACGCAAAATCTGAATCTAATTTATAATGAGAATGAAAATGGTTTGTTCCTCCCCGTTCGAGGCAACACTCATCCAGAGAAAGGGCTTTTTGATCACCTCGTAGCCTTTATTTTTCAACGGCGAAACCCTAGAACCGACGATGTAAGACGGGCCCCATTCGAAGAACACTGGCGGCGGCGACGACGATGCGGGAGCGGCGGAGTCGCCGCATCGGCGCCAGAATCCGATGAGGTTCTTGTACTCGTCGAGGATGCGGTAGAGACGCCTGTACGAGATCCTGCCGCTGCCCCATTTTTTGATTAGGGTTTGGGAACCCCAGCGGCGGTGGCACATGGAGAACCAAAGGCGCTGGTCGCGGTGGCAGAGGGAGACGAATCGCTTGCAGGTAGAGGCGAACGCCGCCAGGTCGGACGGGAGGAGGAAGGAAAGCACACAGAGCTGCACGTCTCGAGGAAATCGCTGAACGGTAGTTGAATTACAGTTTCCATTTTTTTCTTTTTTATTTTGTTTTCAACTTTAACTTCCTTCCTGGGTTTGAACAATTTTTTTTTTTGTTATTACGATTTTACTTTTTTTAATATGAGTTTTTTTTTTCCCCGCAGATCATGATTATTGATTATCGCTTGCTCGATTTTGTGCTAAAAATATGCTTATGATGGTTTGATTTTATTTTACGAATTGGGGTTTAATAATTAGTTTTTTTTATTGTTATTGTTGTAAAAAGCCTATGATGGGTTGGTTTGTAAAAAAATATGTGGATGCTATAATTTAATTAAGAGAATGCTAATTATATATAGTGGAAGTTACTGGGAAGATTGAGCTTGCTGATATCATGTGACTGAAATGCTAAAAAAATATAATTAGCATATGCTGGAGAACTTAAGTAGGCAATGTGCTAATTAGTGTTTTGAAGCATACTAATAGAAAAGCTTTACAGTAACATAATCTCATAAACCTTAACTGACTTGATTTGGCTGATAAATAGCACACACTTTAATTATTTAGCATGCTCCATACTACCAGTTAGCATGATCCAGACTAGTACACGTTTATTTTGCATGCTCCAAACTACTATTTAGCACACTGACTGCTTTTGTCTGATAAATAACACACACTTTAATTATTTAGCAAGATCCCAAACTACTAGTTAGCATGCTCCAGACTAGCTTACGTTTATTTAGCATGCTCCAAACTACTACTTAGCGCACTGACTGCTTTTATTTTATAAATAGCACACACTTCTAACCACACACTTTAAACTACACTTCAAAGATAATTAGCATAAGGCACATTATTTAGCATATTGTAATTAGCATGATGCTAATTATTAACAACATTCTAAGATTTTATATCATAATGCGCATTAAAACAATGGCAGAGTTGAATTTCTGAAATCAGCAAATTTAACACAAATATTTAGCAACCTCACATATGATTAAGCATGCAAATATAACACATAAATTAAAATCAATTAGCATACATCATGTAATTCTGGCATTCTCCATCTATAATTAGCAATGGTTTATATATAAAAATAGCATACTCCCAAATTGATTCCAGCATTGACATATTTTCATAAACATCCGACCGATCAAAGGCTTTTCTGAATGAATATCAATGATTATTATATATCCCTATTTCGTAAACAACCATTTCATCGAACATCTACATATTTTTAGCACAATAAAAACCCTTTTTTAGCTTTAAAAAAAAATAACATTAGCGTCGTTCTTATACAAAAAAAAAAAAAAAAATCTCAAAATGGTTCTATCATTGACATAATTTCAGAAACATAACCGATAAGAGGGTTTCCTGAAGGAATATCAATGATTATTACAAACCCTATTTCGTATAAGAACCAATTCATCGAACATCCATATATTCTTAGCACAAAGCTTTCAAAACATTAACAATAAAAACCCTAAAATATAAAACCCTAATTCTTAAAAAAAAACCTAAAAAACAGGTTAATCCATACAACGGGGAACTTCGATCAAATATCAAAAAATAGAAAATAAATAGTTCAAATATCT
>BMAC01001025.1:175930-187491 GCA_014905375.1 Phtheirospermum japonicum | reverse complement strand
GGGGTACGCTATTTATATGATGGTGGGTTCTGGGTATAATTGTCGTATGCTGGGCATTGAAATTGTGTTTTTCAATTTTCTGTGTGGGTAAATTAGGGAATTGTGGATTTATTTCTTGCTGTCAGCATGTGAGCATTATTCATTGTATAATTTGTTAACTTAGTGACTCAGTGATGCTAATATAAGATGTTAGTGGTGCTAAGATACTATGAAATCTCGACCTAGAATAATTACTGATTTTCGTGCAATATTTGTGAACAATAGATTTCTGACCGACAAAGAGATGGGGATGCAGTGATGGTGAGTGAAGTACAACGAGGCAAAAATCGAAAGAGTTAAAGGTGAGTTCTCTTGTTTGTGTCACTTAGTTTGTGCCTTTTGAGTTTAGAGAAGTTTAATTGCAGTGGTTCTATGCTATTTTCTCAGCCGCTTTAATTTTTTATTTTTTTTTTGTGTGAATTCATGAGTTCCACGCCAGAAAAATGCGTGCGTATTTTAATATCGACGTTTGCATTATTATGCTATTTCATGTATGTCATTGTGATTCTTCTACATATTGCTATCGGGGTTTTCCAGATAAGAAATGTTTGCCCAAAATCTTTAAGTTAATGTTGCTAATATAATAATTATGTTATTAACAACATGGTTTTATTATTATCGCATCGGTGGTAACCTCTCGCTCTTAGGTTTCTAGCACGACCCATAGAATCATCTCCCATTGCTGCATTCCCCATACTTGTTATCGCAGTCCAACTAATTCGTCGATGGTTCTACGAATATCTAAACCTAATGTGAAATGATTCCGATTTTAAAGACATGCCCCGCTCGACACTTGTTATGAATGTGAGATCTTCGAAATCTGCTTGCTATCTCGCGTGGGCAGAACGGCGAAATTTTGGGGATGCTGTTATTTGTTGAAGACGCTCAAAGGATTATTAGATTTGTTCCTCTGAAAAAACGCGAGTGATTTCGAGAGATGATCTTTCGGCTGATTCTGTGGAGTAGGAGAAATGTCAAAGATACCCTCTAAGAGACAGAAAACAATCGCGCGTGTAATGTAAATGATATACCTACCTTATATACAACAAGAAACTAGGGCCGTTTGATGAACAGAATTTAACGGCTGAGATTGGTTCTCAGTTCCCACATAGGGCATGGTTCCCACAAGAACCCACCCCTATATATATATATATATATATATATATATATATATATATAATATATATATATTGCAAATAATAATAATGTAATAAAAATAACAGTAGTTTAATATCATATATACCAAATACAATTCTGTTATCCAACACATTCATTCAAAATCGATCTCATTTTGTATGATTTACCTGGTCAGATGGGCTGATCCGGTCGATTTTTCAAAAACACGTGGGCCAAGACTTTAGTTTTAATCACATTTCATTATTTCTGATTAGTATGTTAGAAAATGTTGCACAAAAGACCCAATTAGATATAATAAGAATAGAAAGACCCATTACACATACAAACAAATTCCAACAATTATTGCTACTTCATAGCTGAGCCCAACTCTGTTACTTAATTGTCCCCACTTTACCAACTAGCGGGTCCAATAATTAATATTTCCTGTCATCTAGGTAGGTGTGTGCAAATTCGGTAAAAAAATCGAATTGGCCGAAAAAATCGGTTCGATTTTCGACCGGTGATTCGGTTTTCGACGTAAAATTTTCAGTTAATTCGGTCGGTTTGGGTTTGACTACTAAAAAATCGATATAACTAAACCGACCGAATTATATATATATATATATATATATATATATATATATATATATATATATATATATAATATATTAATTATATTTTTTTTTAATTTGTTTTTAATGGCTTAAAATAATGGGAATTAAAAAAAAAAAGAAATCGGTTCGGCCGAAACCGACCGAAATATTTCGGTTTCCCAAATTTTTTCGGTCGGTTCGGTCCGACCAACGACCGAATTCGATCAATTCGGTTTTGACAATTCGGTCAGTTCGGTCGACCAAACCGACCGATGCACACCCCTACATCTAGGGATGGCAAACTTGCTCCGCACTGTCTGGCCCGATCTGACTTGACTAGTGCTATTTGAAGTGTCCCAGTCCGTGACTCGTGGTGGGACGGGTCAAATTTGGGTACCATCTCCAACCTGCCCCACCTCTCACAATATTTTAAATTTTAAATATATTTTGTATGTTTTTAATATATATTACGATAATTTATTAGATTTACCTAGGTGCACCCGATTCTTGATGTGTGATGATATATGTATGTTATGTGTAGTGGTATATGTATGTTTTGTGCAATGATATATGAATGTTGTGTGCAATGATATGTGAATGTTTTTATACGTTTAAAAGTTGTGTGATTGTATATGCAAGTTCTGTGGTATATGAGTATTTGTGTGATGGTTATACGTCTAAAAGCATGGCGCACCCGGTATTTTGTCCCTTCTGTGATGATATATGTATGTTATGTGCGATTATTGATGTTCATGTTGTCAACAGTTATATTCATCACATATAACTTTCACATGCCATCACACACACACACACACACACACATATATACCATCACAAAAAGGGGTGCAATCATATATCTTCTCATTTCATATGATTATTAGGTTATTTAATATTTATTATTTTATTTAACACATATATATTGACACTGACATCTTTGTGATAATATATATAAATAAAATAAAGTAAAAGATAAAAAAAATTATAATTAAGCTTACAAATGTATAATAATTTTTTTTCATTTATTATTGTATTAAATTGATTTTTAATCTTATATTTAATTCTTATAGTAATATATTTAATTATTATATATTAATATAATTTTAAATTTAATAAATAAAAAATGTCTATTATAATTGGTGAACCCAACACGACCCGACCCAACTCGCGACCTATAACGGGGCAGCTTGACTTGACCCATGGGTGGACGAGATGGGTCCAAATCCATTAATATCCGACCCATTATTATCCATACGTCATCTCATTCTTCTACTTTTATGATTACATTTGTTTCACAATATTTTTAATATTATAACACCCAACAATCGATTTTTTTTAAATAATTCTAGTGAATATGACAAAACTCGTTTCACAGAAATCAGTTATTTATTTAATGAACTAATTTTTTCAATTACTTTTAATACTTTAAAACATTTCCGATACTAGAATATAGTGATTGAATAAATTGTGGCAGGTGTCTAATAATTACATATAATGTGAACCACATAAGATGTATTGTAAGTTCACAACTTTAAAATTAAAAAATCATCTCTAATGCATAATGTGGACAATCCCAAATATTCTCTATATGGAAAAAAACAATAAGAAAAGAAATATAATTAAATAAATTAATAACTTTTAATTATCAATTAAATATTCTCTTTCTATTCCCAATTAGTGAGTTAGAATATGAAAGAGGATGTGTGTTAACCATGCTCAAGGTTGCTATGGTACACCTGTGCATAGTTGAGCTAACCATAGTCCAACTACAGTCCAAAGATAGCCGCACTGCATGAAGACAAAGCCAACCCTAGCAATGGTCATTTGATCACGTGTTGAAAGGATGATCTGTATAGTACAAGAGATTGTGTGGCTGTGATCAATTCATGTAACCCTAGTTGTAGGCTATAAATGTGTGTCATTTTCATCTCTTTAAATGCACTGAAATTATCAGAAAGCAACAGCTTTTGTTTACACTATATAAGGAAATATGATTTGTTGATCAAATGCTTTATTTTCCTTTCTGCATTGTTTCCTTTTATGGTATCAGAGCGGGTTTTTCCTACTGCTGATGACCAGTCATTTTCACCATTAATAATACTTTACGTATAACATCAAAATGGTTGATTCAAGTCAGTCAAGCACATTCAGATTGAACAATATATCCACAACAAATGCAAAAAATATTATTTACCCTCAGAGCCAACTCTTATCCATAAAATTAGATGATGTCAGTTTTTGATCTAGAGACAACAAGCCCTAACTGCCGTTAGAGGATATGAACTAGAGCATCTCATAAAGGAAGATGCACATGCACCAGACAAGATGATGATGCAGGAAAAAGGACAACCACCCTAATTGAATCCAGAGTTTGTTATATGGCAAAGGCAAGATCAAATATAGGCCTCTTGGTTCCTGTTATCTTTAACTGAAGGTATACTAGTTAATGTTGTTGGTTTAAATACTTCAAAAAGAGATCTGTCATGCTTTAAAAACTAATTTTGCCAGTCAATCTAGATCTAAAGATATGCAGCTTAAGATTCAGTTGAATAATCTCAAAAGGGACCTTTATCTATGAGAGAATATTTGAGCAAGATAAAATCATGTTGTGACATGTTTGCTGTAGTAGGGAAAGGAGTAAGTGAACAAGATCACATCTTGCATGTAATCAAAAGATTAGGTAGTGAATATGATCCTGTAATGGTTTCTGTTTCTTCTAGAATAGAACCTTGGAATTTAGCTGACATCCAGGCCTTGCTCCTGAGCTATGAGTCAAGATTGGAGACTGCAGGTTTATCTTTGAGCTAATCTACTATGAACACTAATTGAACACAACCTATTGACAACTCTGTCAATCAGTAGAACTACATAAATTTCTCACCTTCCAATAGAGGAAATCAGAGTCAGTTTAGAGGCAAAGGAAGGAACAACAACAAAGGTGCATACAGAGGAAGAGGAGGCAGATCTCAGACATCTAGAGTTGTTTGTCAAGGTACAGGTCACAGTGCTGTAAAATGTTGGTACAGATATGAATCCAATTACAATGGAGTACCTCCCAACTCATCTAAAAACTCCACTGGTCCTCAATACTCAGGAAATCCAACAAGTTTTAACAATGCTAGAGGACCAGCTGCACATATGGCTCAAATTCCTTCTATGACCCCTAAGTGTGACAGTTCCATGGATCAGTTTTGGTAACCTAACTCCGGTCATCTAACCATGTTTATAATGATCCCAGCAATATGAGCATTACCTCTGAATACCATGGACACAATAAACTGCATATGGGAAGTGGAGCAGGTGAGACTATCACTCATATTGGTAACACATCTCTCTTTTCCACTAATCGTGCACATTCTAGGATTTTCACTCTAAAAAAGCTCTTACATGTCCCTACTGTCACTAAAAACCTTCTTAGTGTCTTTGTGTTTACTAAAGATAACAATGTTTTCTTTGAATTTCACCCTACCTTTTGTCTTGTTAAGGATCAATCTACACAAGCCATACTTCTCAAGGAAAATCTTAGAGATGGACATTACCAATTCAACCTTCAAAGTTCCAAGTCAAGTCTCCGTTCCAGTCATTAAAGTCATCCTCAACCAAGTCTGCATCATTTTCCAGCTGTTTTTAGTACTGCTTTGAATAAAACCTCTGATGTTGACCTTTGGCACAAAAGATTAGGACATCCATCTTTTGATGTTGTACTGAAAGTGATAAAATCATGTCTTCCTTCTGATGAAATAAAA
The DNA here is from genome assembly GCA_014905375.1 of Phtheirospermum japonicum. Taxonomy (NCBI): domain Eukaryota; kingdom Viridiplantae; phylum Streptophyta; class Magnoliopsida; order Lamiales; family Orobanchaceae; genus Phtheirospermum; species Phtheirospermum japonicum. The sequence goes on along the minus strand of BMAC01001025.1, from coordinate 182,000 downwards.
TCTATTTCTAGTTTGTGTACACCTTGTATGCTTGCCAAGTCTCATAAACTGCCTTACAACTTGTCTGATCATAAATATCAACCCCTTGAACTAATACACTCAGATCTACGGGGACCTTCACTAGTAAAGTCAAGAAATGGCTTTATTTATTATGTCTCCTTCATTGACCATTCTAGCAGATTCACATGGATATACTTGCTTAAACAAAATTCTGGTACACATCAAGCCTTTTTGAATATGAAAGCACTTGCTGAAAATCAACTAAATCACAAAATCAAGTCTGTCCAAACTGACTGGGGTGGGGAAGTCAGGTCCTTAACTATTTCTTTTTTTTTTTTTTTTTTTTTTTTTTTTGAAAATCAAGGCATTCACCACAAAATATCATGTCCTTACACACCACAGAAAAATGGTCTTGCTGAGAGAAAGCATAGATACATTGTTGAGATGAGATTATCTCTGCTAGCTCAATCTAATCCTACCTTTGCACTTATGTGATGATGCTTTCACCACACCCTGTCACTTGATTAACCTACTTCCTACTAAAACACTATCTTATAAAATCCTTCAGAAACTCTCTTTGGACTTAAATTTAACTATAAAGTCTCAAAGTCTTTGAATGTCTATGTTATCCAAACATCAGACCTTACAACACACATAAGCTCCAGTTCAAATCTAATCCTGGCACAATTCTTGGCTATAACTCACATCACAAAGGCTATAAGGTCCTACTCACTACTGGAAAAACCATAATTACCAGAGATGTAGTGTTTGATGAACACACTTTTCCATACTCCACAAAGCTGTCTAAGCAAACTCAATAAACCCTCAACACAACACCATTCCTCATACACAACCACCTATAATTCACTCTCCTATCCCCAAACATTCTTCAATCACCTCTCCTCATCCCGAATCTGCTCATATATCTCCTCCATCATCTCCTTCTCCTCCTCCTCACCACTCCACTGGTATAATCATTTCTCCGCATACCTCCACTTCTCCAAGCTCACATTCTACAATTCCCTTATTTGTACAATTACCCGGTCAGAGTCAGAAAATCAACATGTGGACTATAGGATTCATATTTGGAAAGCATTAAAAAGAATTCTGAGGTATTTATCAGGATCAGTGGACTATGGGATTCATTTTAGGAAACCCAAGCACATGTTGATTTTCTGACTCTGACTGGGCAAGTGATTCAGATGATAGAAGAAGTGTGACTGGATATTGTGTGTTCCTTGCATCAAACTTGTTATCTTGGAGATCAAAGAAACAACACTCAGTTTCAAGAAGCAGCACAGAAGCAGAATAGAGTTTGGCTTATGTGACTGCAGAAATCACTTGGCTGCAGTATTTGCTTAAGGAATTAGGGCTGCTTGCAAATCACATTCCAAGAGTTTGGGTAGATAATCTAAGTACAATTGCATTGACCTCTAATTCAGTCCTTCATGCTAGAACAAAACATATCGAGCTGGATTTTCACTTTGTCAATGAGAAGGTACATCAAAGTTGATTCAAGTATGTTCCTTCTGCTGATCAGATTGCAGATGTGTTGACCAATCCATTGAGTAATCAATTCTTCTCTTGGTTTAGACAAATGCTTGGTGTTTCATCATTAGCCTCGCTTGAACTGGGAGGGGGTGTTAACCATGCTCAAGGTTATTATGGTACAATTGTGCATTGTTGAGCTAATCATAGTCCAGCTACAGTCCAAAGATAACCGCAGTGCATGAAGACAAAGTCAACCCTAGCAACGGTCATATGATCACGTGTTAAAAGGATGATTTGTATAGTACAAGAAATTGTGTAGCTGTGATCAATTCATGTAATCCTAATTGTAGGCTATATATGTGTATCATTGTCATCTCTGTAAATACAATGAAATTATCAGAAAAGCAGCAACTTTTGTTACACTATACATGGAAACATGATTTGATGATTAGATGCTTTATTTTTCTTTATGCATTATTTCCTTTCAATGTGAATGAAAATTCTTTACATTATAAATATTAATTATACGCATAGCTTCACAATATTTAAGTATTAAATAGAGTAATAAATGAAGATATGTTATGTGAGATATATTTCCCTTACAACTACTATTTAGCATTGAAAATGCTCCTAGTATTATAGTTGCACCCTGCCCGTGACCTTTTATTTATTCAAAGAAAATCTGTTGTTGTTTTCACCCTGCTATTTATTGCCCTTAATTTCAGCTGTCTCCTGCCCAAACTTTGTATTGAATGATAGATATCTCGAAAAGAGGCGGAGAGGATAACATAATTTTATTAATTAATTTAGTCACCATGTGGGTATAGCAATATGTACCGCTTTCTCGATCCAATATATCTGTCAACTTTTTGCTGGTTTATACACCAATTGCCACAGCATTGTCTATTTATAACTAATTGTGTTTGTTTGCACATACGTCGTACCTTCCTTCAATAGTACTGTAATACTTAGTATTCAACTTGAACTGCTCCTCTTACTTCTTATAAATAAAAATAAAATAAAATGTCCAATTAACATGTGAGTGATTCAAATTCCATGCTTTGAGGAAAACTTTAACCGGTATACGTGTGTAGCACACTTGGTACACAGATAAATGATAAATATCCCACATTTTATACTATTAACTAAAAATTAATTGCGGTGTTTTCGATATTTTGTTGGATTAATGTAAATGTTAGATGAAAATAAGATTTTGTGCATATTAACAACAATCTATCATTATTCTCACTGTTGTAACTAAATTATTTTATTGCTTCATTATCGGAACCAAAACTTTAGGTGTTGGGATTTTAATTGTTTGCAAAGAGAATTTAAAGGAAATACAATTCTTAAATCAATAATTAAATATAATTACTCCTTTTAAATATATTGAGAATAAGATTTTATCAAAAAAATTAAATGAAGTAGTACAACAAATATAGGTAATGGCAAAGCAAAATTACAATTGTTGATAAGACTTTTCAAAAATTTCAAATCCGATTTATTAAAACAGATAAAAAATAATAATGAAAGCAAGAAAAGGAAAATGAAGTCAATGCTTTATTATAAATTAAATCCAAAAAAAAAAATCTAATAGAACGATGACACATGACATCCTTAGAATGTCATACCAACTTTAGTATATGGGTATAGGTATTTGAATTATAAATGATTTATTTTATAAAAAAATCTACACCAAATATTTACGTGACAGTGTCTGTCCAAATCATGTACACATCTCTTGGACCCATACATACCGTGGTGGTGGATGGTGATGACTTACGCCTAAAAGCCAACTCTAGACCGCTGGCTGCTATTCTTATATATACACACAAACTTCATTTGGGTAAATTACTCACACAAAACAAACCGGTTAAAGTAGTTAGTAAAAACTTGTTGTTTCCAATATTTCTCAGTAATTGTTTAGTTCTTAGCTAGTAGAGACAGCCATGGCGGTTGGGGTGGCGATAAAAAACGACGGCAAGCAATACGCCGGAAAAATCACGTGGTTTGTGCTGCTCTCTTGCATGGTTGCTGCTTGTGGAGGAATCATTTTCGGCTACGATGTCGGAGTTTCAGGTTTTTGTCTTTTCTATATATAGCTCTTCGATTTTGTTTTGTACTATGAAGTTGGAATTCGAAAACACTAATTTGTAATGAATTGTTTGCAAAATTAATTATTTGACTTTTTTTTTTTTAATTTATTGTATCAATTAAGGTGGGGTGACCTCAATGGAACCGTTCTTGAAGAAATTCTTCTTGGGGGTTTACAAAAAGATGAATGAAGATAAAAATATAAGCAACTACTGCAAATTCGATAGCCAGCTTTTGACAGCTTTCACATCCTCGCTCTACGTAGCTGGCCTAATTTCGTCCTTCTTCGCTGCAATCGTGACTCGGGATTATGGCCGAAGGCCGTCGATCATCATCGGTGGACTTTCCTATATGTTTGGTGCTGCCCTTGGCGGTGCATCCTCTAACATTTACATGCTTTTACTTGGCCGTGTTTTGCTCGGTGTTGGCCTCGGTTTTACTAATCAGGTAAATTGCACTAAGCAAGCTTATACTCAGATTTATTACTATCACTTGCATTTATTTTTTTTCGGCCGCAAAGTTATAGGCAGGTTTGGCAAGAGAAAATGAGTCAACATATAGATGCAACTTTTAAGTTCCATGTTAGTATTGCTAAACTGACTTATTCATAGTCAGGTTTAAAATTGTTTAGTAAGAAAAAGAGTCAAGTGCTTTAACTAATTCGAAGACCTTAAGTTGGCTTCCTTTATCCAAATTCACCTAACTTTGACAAAATAAAAAAGTGTTATCCCAGCATCCCTTGAAACGTGTTTCATTCCGGGATGTGAGATACTAAAAGCCTGAAATAAGTAAGAAAAGTTATACGCCAAATTGGCACAATCTACTAAAGTTTCCTAACGTAGAAATTTCTACAGAATGAGCACGCTTTCCTTGTTTTCTGAACCAAGATAATTAGCTCTACACATAAACTTTCTTCCTTTTTATTTTTCTTTTTCCTTTTTTTTTTCCAATAATTATTAGAAAATAAAATCAATTTTGCTAGTGTTTGCATACGTCACATTTTGCTTCGATTCAATTCATTTGATCAATTATAAAAATTGAGAGGGCGGTGCTTCTGATCTTGGAAAAAGAATAAATTCGTCTCAAACATATTATCCACAGTTTTTTTGGTGATAATCCCGAAATTGCCCTTCCTATGATATTCCATTTGCATAATACTCCTATTTAAGACTTCTATATTCCATTTAGTATTTCATTTTTTCTCATACATATATAAATAATGCGAATGTCACGAAATTAACATCATCATAAATATAATCACAATCCCACTAAAATACAAGATGGATTAACTTACTTAACTACTTTTTATTTGTACCGGCGTAAATTTAATTATTCACAATCGGTAAATTTAACTTTCCTCTCCCATAGTCGGTCCCACTGTACCTCTCCGAAATGGCGCCGTCCAAATACAGAGGAGCCTTCAACGTCGCGTTCCAAATTTGCGTTAGCATCGGTTACAACTCCGCCACGCTCATAAACTACGGCACCGTCAGAATCGCCGGCGGCTGGGGCTGGCGGATCTCCATCGCCATGGCCGGCGTCCCGGCCGGCGTCCTCGCGTTTGGCGCCCTTTTCCTCCCGGAGACCCCCAACAGCTTAATCCAAAACGACGTCGATTCTAACAAGACCAAAATCTTGCTTCAGAAAATCCGAGGCACCGACGACGTCCAAGACGAGCTCGATGACCTAATCGAAGCGAGCCACGCTTCCAAAGCCATCAAACACCCATTCAAGAACCTGATGAGGAGGAAATACAGGCCGCAGCTTGTGATGTCCGTCTTAATACCCTTTTTCCAGCAGATAACCGGAATCAACATCATTGCCTTCTACGCCCCGATCTTGTTTCTCACCATCGGCACCGGAGAAAACGCATCTTTACTATCCGCCACGGTGACTGGGATCGTGTCCTCGACTTTCACCGTTATAACGGTGGTTTTGGTGGATAAGATCGGACGGAGGCCTCTGTTTCATTTCGGCGGGATGCAAATGCTGATTTCGCAGCTGCTCGTCGGAGGGATAATGGCGGCGAAGCTCGGCGGACCACGGGGGCTTGGACAAAGGGTATGCGCTGGCGGTGCTGATATTGATTTGCGTGTTCATGTCGGGATTCGGGCTTTCGTGGGGGCCCGCTGGGGTGGGTGGTGACGAGCGAGATATTCCCGTTGGAGATCCGGTCGGCGGCGCAGAGCATCGTGGTGGCGGTGAACCTGTCGATGACGTTTATAATCGCGCAGGTGTTCTTGGCGATGCTGTGCCATTTGAAGTCGGCGATTTTCTTCTTCTTCGCGGCGTGGGTTTTGGTGATGTCGGTGTTTGTTTATTTCTTCTTGCCGGAGACCAAGAATATTCCGATAGAGAAAATGGATCAGATCTGGGCACAGCATTTTTTCTGGAAACGGTTTGTCGTTGACGGCGGTCAAAGTCAGGGGATGTCAAGGTTATTGTGGGCGGCGTGATTTTTTTATTTTTATTTTTATTTTTATTT
>BMAC01001025.1:147852-159161 GCA_014905375.1 Phtheirospermum japonicum | reverse complement strand
TTATTTTAATCTTAATTAATTAATTTTATGTTTAAATTAGGTATTTTGAAGTATTCTAATCTGGATATGGTCGAGTATGGGCTTACGATTGGAGTTTTAGCGGAATTGGGGCTCGATTTGAAGAATTATGGCTGACACTGGGTACGTGTTATGACACTGGGTTACCCAGTGTCCGACCGCGCCTGCCGAGAGCCGCCGAGACTCAGCGCCCACGCCTGCCGAGACTCAGCGCAACGACTTCGGAGAGCAGTCGATCGACTGCCGAAAGTTGAATCGACTGCTCAACAGAGAGTTTCCGCCCACCGCCCGTCCTGCTGGATTGCAGTCGATCGACTGCGCGCCATGCTGCCGAGTCCCGTGCGCAATCTGCGCACTTAACTAGGAGTACTGGTGATGCAAATGGGCTACTACTATGCTGAATAACCCCTGGATCTAGCAGTTCCTTCACTATCTTCTCAATCTCATTTTTCTGGCTATGGGAAACCCTGTAAGGATATTAGTGCTTAGGATTACTGCCCTCCTTTAATACAATGCTGTGTTCAGCCCGTTTAACTGGTGGCAGTCCTTTGGGTTCTTCAAAAACATCCTGAAACTCCAACAGTAACTCTTCCATCTTGTCATTTTTGTGCTCAGTCTTAGGTTTGACCTTAACCCAATACATCTCTTCAATCTGAGTGGGCCCCTTTTGGTGAACCATTTTGAAAAGGGTAGGGCCAGAAATCAATTGACACTCAGCTGGGGAAGATATAGCTTGAATCTTCACCCTCTTTCCCAAAATAGTGACTGTGAATGTCATCTTGTCATAATCAAATTCAATGGGAGTGCAAGATTTCAGCCAGTCACCTTCTAATATCAAATCACAACCATCAGTAGCTAGAACCCTAGGTGCGAAGGTAAAAGAGTGGCCCTGCATCTTCCAATTGAACCCTGCAACCCTATCAGAGCTGATCATCCTTTGTCCATTAGAAACCTTAACCAGAATAGGTTTGACCCTTTCTAAAGTGCAGCCCAGCTTCTTAGCAGTAGATTCCTGTATAAAACTTAGAGTGCTCCCTGTACCAATCAGTATATGCAACTTCTCACCCCTTACAGAACTATTAAGTCTCATAGTAGTGATTCCACCTTCTCCTGATATAGAGTTTAATGTCATTTGAACTTCCTCCATTGCATCAACATCTTCCTGCTCATCTATCTCCTTGTGCATGTAGTGTAGCTCTTCCTCCTCAGTCATAATCAAATAAGAAATCATGTTCTTAAATCTGTGCCCATTTGAAAATGGTTCATCACAATTATAGCAACACCCCAGTTTCCATTTCAGAAGCATTTAGGAGCTTGAATGGTGGTTTAATAGTATTCTGGGTTGGCCTAGGTGCAGTACTTATCTCATTTCTCCTCAGGTTGAAAGATGAAACATGTTTGGCTGTATTCCTGAGCTTCTTTGCTAATGCCTCCAAGGTAAGTAGCTGTCTCTGCCCTAGCTCAATAGCTTGTTGGTTGTGGGATCAAACATGTGCATAAATTCCTGCAACTCCTCACTCAGCCCACTAATGAAACTGGCTATGAAATAGTCTTCAGAATAGGCACTATTGTTCAAGAGTAGCATACAGGCTCTTAATTTTTCAAACTTCTCCACATAATCCACATAAGAGTGTGTGTGTGTCTCAACTTGTTAAACTCAGCAATAATTTTTTACTCTTTCAAATCTTCAAATCTGGATGAAACAACTTCTAAAAACTGGGACCAGGACAGATCTAATTGCTTCATGGAAAATTATTGATACCACAGTGCAGCTTTTCCTTTCAAAATGCATAGAGGCCAGGGTTACCTTTTGGGAGTCAGGTATGTTGGGAATTAACTTGAAATATCGCTGGCACTTTAACACCCAAGACCTGGGTTGGAAACCATCAAATCTGGGAAAGTCAAGCTTGGGTGGTGGACTGATGATATGGGTAGATGATTGATCCTTGATCATTCTGTTACCTGTTGATTGTTGCTTAGAATTAGTTCTAGCAGAGGACCAATCTGGACCTGGGCCACCCAGGACTGATCTTTCATCTGTCTGTTTGTGCCCCTTGTCAAGATTGAGTAACTGCAGTTGAATGGATGCTAGGGTTTGAGAGAGATGATCAGATTTACTTGTCATATCATTATTAATACCAGAGATCTGTTCTTGTATTTTCATTTCAGTAGCTTCTCTTTTTGCAGATTCAGTTTGAAGAATCTGATCCAAACATTTCTGGGCTTCCAGTAGGTCCTTGAATCGAGTGATTTCTGCCATGGTGGAGGATCAAAGGCTCTGAGTACCAATTGTTATGTTTTGCTTATTTTCTGTAATTTTTTGTGTATTAATTTTATGGGTTGTAATGAATAACAACAAGATCAATTGTAAAGGGGGAGGGAGAGAGACTTGGAGAGAAAGGAATTAGCATGAATGTAATTTCTTGTCCTTTTTCATTCCATCACTGCATACATAAATACCCACATGGGGTGGTGGGGGGTGGGGGGACCATTGTGAAATGCTGAATGGTCCTTAAAATATGGAAATGTAACAAATTGTCATTCTCTCACCTAACACAAATAAAATGGACTAATAATATAATTAGGCTCCAATTTAATTAAAACTAAATGGGCCTTCAGCTGGAAGCCCAACCTCCTTAGTGTTGCCCGTATCCATTTCTTTGGAAATAACCAACCCATGCCCGATTTCCACCTTATCCTCTTGCTCTTTTGACAAACCCGATTCCATCTTCATTCTTTCATTTTCAATCGGTGACCAAACCCCCAAATTCTCCGAGCTCCAGCCCTAAATCATACAGAACCTTCTCCATATCTGGATATTTCGAATTTGTGTCTCTTAACATTCTCATCATTCTCAAAGTCTGCTGAAAGGTACTCCGATGATCTCTTGAGAGTATTTGATATTGTACCTTAACTAACTTTCAAACAATATTTTTCATTAACCCACTCTTGTAAATCTTTTTGAGTGCATGTGGGATGGTCTCTCTTATACTCACATAATACTTTACGCATTTGATCATTCATGGATGATTTTGCGTATAATGCATAATCTATTTTTTTATTTCACAATATTGATAGTTAAGATCATAAAGGGTTGAAATTTTTTTGTTGCGACGAAAATGATAGCATTGTAAACAAAACAACTAATGTAGCATAAAAAATTCAAAATTTAAACTGAAACAACATTTTTTTTTTCTTTTTGATATAATAATTCACATTCTTAATTATTTTTTGATAAATTTTATCTTTTTTACATTTTTTATATGTGCCCGCGATTTTCGCGGGCTTTCACACTAGTTCAGTTATAAATTAATAAACTCCCACTAGCATTCACTATTAGATAAACTCACGTGTATGATATACCATATACTTAAATATAAATATTTAATACAACAAAGATATGTATTTTTTGATTGACCCATATCTATTATTATGTGCATTTGTATTATGGAAAACTGAACATTTATTATATTGAGAATATTATTTATCATATTAAAGATGATTAAAATATATATACATTTATAAAGATGGAGATTGATATTTATAATAATTGAAATGTACTTTTTCACAATGAATATGAACATTTATATAACAGGTAATATGAACATTTTTTTTTTACGTGTTAATAAATTTACATTTATCACAATAATATAAAAACTAGTTTTGACAACTATATTACAATCAATATATTCATTTTACCCAAGTATATGATACAACGTACACCCGAGTATACCCAATATTTGCCCATCCACTCGCTTGGTAACTTGACAGGACCAATTATTACAATGGACCATATTCATCGGCACAATACTCATGCGCCTTGCTCATGAAGTGGTTGACATAACCCAAAAACCATGGGCTAAACTGAAATTAGAGTTTTCGACGAAACATCTATTTAGTAAAAGTGTTGTGTTTTTTCACTACTCTATTCTCTGACTTGAATAGTAGTAAATGGGTACAGATACATATTACGTATATATGTGAATATTTATAACTAAGAAAGGGTAAATTGATAAAATCACAATACTTTCTCAAGTAGTTTGTAGTTCAATTCCCATCATCTCGCCTCACAGAATATGTTTGCTGAAAAGCAGAAAATTGGAACTATTCGTCTTTTTCCTTACTAGACTACGATTATATCATTTACGAATTGTTCAATGCTCAACACTACACTTTTCGTCCAGTTGTAGAATATTTCCTTTTTTGATGAGAAAATAATAATGCCAAATTCCAACATAAAAGTAAATATTCTGTCCACATGATGAATTTAAGAGTAGTGGAGTGTGAAACATATAAGTTATCCATAAAGAATGTGTTGATCGATCATATGAAAATGATGTCTTAAGTCATAGAATTGGGTGGGATTTTGGAAAAGTTCTCTTATCTCTTTGCTGGAAATTCCATGTGCCTGATATTGTGATGCTACACATTAATTAGTTGAAAGGGGCTTTTGTTGTCACTTTTTTTTTCCTTTCTATATTTACCATTTATTATTATTTTTTAGCGTAACGAATTGAACGTCATTAAACTTGAATTTGATTCATCTAAGTTATTGAGCCTTATTAAACAAGTTTGTACGAGCTTGGTTTATTTGCAATCGTAGTTATGCTAGTTCCAATCATCAAAAATAAAATTAATTATGTAGAGTCTAATAGTCTATGTTCTTCCTGGACAGTTTCAAAAATAACATATAAGTTATCCATAAAGAATGTGGATCGATCATATGAAAATGATGTCTTAAGTCATTAGAATTGTGAAATGATGAATGGTCCTTAAAAAATGGAAATGTAACAAATTGTCATTCTCTCACCTAACACAAATGAAATGGACTAATAATATAATTGGGCTCCAATTTAATTAAAACTAAATGGGCCTTCAGCTGGAAGCCCAACCTCCTTAGTGTTGCCCGTATCCATTTTTTTGGAAATAACAAACTCATGCCCGATTTCCACCTTATCCTCTTGCTCTTTTGACAAACCCGATTCCATCTTCATTCTTTCATTTTCAATCGGTGACCAAACCCCCAAATTCTCCGAGCTCCAGCCCTAAATCATGACAGAACCTTCTCCATATCTGGATATTTCGCCGATTTGTGTCGCTTAACATTCTCATCCTTCTCAAAGTCTGCTGAAAGGTACTCCGATGATCTCTTGAGAGTATTTGATATTGTACCTTAACTAATGTGATTAAAGTTTTAGAACTTAATCACAATGAGTAATGTGATTAAAGTTCGTACGATCTAAATGTTGTGAAAGTAGTACGAGATTCTGTAATGCACCTAAAATTAGTTACATAAATGTACATATTTTATTTTTGTACTAGAAGTAAATATAACTATAGTAATTTCTCGTACCATTATATCTTAAAGTACATAATGGAATTGTAGAATTTGAGAAATGAAGAAAGTGATGTTCTATTAAGAAGTTAAGATAAGACTTCAAAAAGTAATAAAATGTTAGAGGTTATTTGACTTAATCAAGTTTTTTCAGATAAAATAAGAGTTCCTAAGATGTTGAGGAATATATTCTAATATTTTAAGTAAAATTGATGGAAATCAAATGAGGAGTTAATGAAGTAATATTGAGGGAAGTCAAATATTATATTGAATATCACACTCATTATAAAATGCCACACGAATGTAATAAGAGGTTGTGAACCGTCTTGTAAGCGTGGGGGTTACATGTATTGGTAATGCAAACCATAGTTGTGAATAGTGTATAAGTCAGAAATTTATGATATAATTGAATAAAGATTTTGGAAGATGGTTTCTTTACAAAATCAAGTAGCGCACAATACAACGTGTATAATGGTAAGTCAAAAAAAAATCATTAATTACATAATACCATTAAAACATTTGATCTCAAAGAGAGGTTATTTCAGTTGATTACGAAGTTAAAGAAGAATCTGGTGGGCCCTCCAACAAAAGTTATAAAGCGGGACCAAATACTTAAATTGGTTACTGAAATGGGTTGGAAGTCCATAACAAACGAATAATATTAGCGGACACCTAGCCTAGAAAATCGGAGGATCCCAAAACCTTGGTTCAATGGGAAAACTAAGTTTTGTCAATTATATGAACACTTATAAACACATCATCTCATACCTAAAACTCTAAAAATCCGCTTAAGTGTCAAGGCTAAGTTAGGCAAGATACTCTTTATAGGAGATAACTTATATAAGTGAAAAAGTAATGACCGCTTTTAAATAGAAAAATACTTATGAATCTAAAATATGGTTTAGGGACGAAAGGGGAAAAAAACGTAAGAAGAAGAATGTATTAGAAGTATGATTGTATGATTACTGTTGTCTTGATTTACACAAATTCCTGGGTAGTTTACAGCATCACGTTACTAAACAACCAGTGAATTCGATAGCATTTTAGTAGGAAGAACTCAAAGACATAAGTTATCTAACCTGATATAATAATGGTTCGCCAAAACTTTCAAGCGAGTCTGTATACATGCATGAGTTATTGTTCATTTTTGTGAATATTGTTGGAAATTATTATTTAGTATAATAATAATTATTTCTAAGTAAATAAAAATCAATTGCCTTAAGATGTGACTATTCGCATGAAAGAGTTTATGCAAATAGTTGTGTTGTAAAGTTAAATTAATGTGTCCATTCGTTCAAATGAAAACTCGCCATTATATGTGAGTCTATGGACTCATCTACAACATAGATTCATTAATCCAAGTCTTATATTTAATTTAGAATTTGTGTTTAAAAATGAAAAATATGAAACCCAAACGCTGGTTTATTAATTGAGAGGGAAAAATTAGACTATTGCCAATTGCATATTATATTTCCTTTTCTTTTAAAAGGAAAAGGAGATTGTATTTTATCTTTCCTTTTCTTTTAAAAGGAAACAAAGATTTTCCATAAAAATTATTAATTTACTTAAAAATGAGGTTAAAAATAAACTAATGATGTTCTTAAGTAAATTACTCATGTATTAATAATATTATAATATAATAAAATTGATTTTCTTAATATATTAAGACTGTTTTTTTTATATAATTACAGTGTTTTTTTACTACACTAACAATGCTTTTTCTGTTGAACTAGTAATACAATAAGAGTGCTTTTCCTATGTAGCTACAGTATTTTTTTTACTACACTAACAATGTTTTTACTATTGAATCACTAATATACTAATTTGATATAGTTTTTGACCTAATATAAAAGTATTATTGTCCAAGAAAAATACATCTCCAATGCAATAAAAAAACACTAATTTGATTTAGCTTTTGGTTTGAAATAAAAGTATTCTTAGCCAAGAAAAGTATCGTCCCAAAGTATAAAAAGCACCACCAATGCAATTAAAAAAAAATTGAAAAAGAAAGCACCAATAATTCTCTTAGAAGCACTCGTCACTATCACCAACACAATTACATTTGAATGAAAGCACCAATAAATACTTGCAGAAGCACTATGTAATATTCAAAAAAAGCACCGTGTAATGTATTTTCAAATCAGCGGAGGAATTGGATGTGGTAGCACCAATTTCGTTGACGAAAATTCAAACTTAGCTTTGAAAATTGAAACCCTCGGCATGAAACCTTCAACGCCGCCACGCCCATGGGTTTTAGACCGAAAAAATAAAAAAATAATTTCAACAACCACAACTGCGATCGGAGCCCCACTGATGGAGACATCTCCGATGGTGAGATTGGATGCCATCATCGATCCAGATTGTAAATCTGGACTATCGTGTACCCTCGCAATATCGCATACCTAGAAAACGTATATGAATTGGACGTTGCTTTCAACAAGACAACGTATATGAATCAACATCCTTCAAAAAAAAAAATCTGCAGCATAAAACAGAAGAGTTTGCGCCTTTTTTTTTTTAAAATATATATCGGTGCTTTTTGAGTGATCGGACATTGCTTTCAAAAAAGCAACGAAAAGATTTTCCTTTTTCTCTTAAACAATTGCATTTTTTGTAATGCAGATGGATTAATTCTGAATTATCCCATCAATCTGGTGAGAAAAGATTATAATAGAGATGGATTAATTCCTTATTATAGAAAGGGAATATATGTGATTATGAAAAAGAAATATATGTAATTATGGGACTGCCTTAATTGCAAAGATTTGAAAAAGACAAAAAAATATTCCTATTATGCTTGAATTAGAGTCAAAACTTCCTTTTAATATTAACCATTGATCTTATTTAATCAACGGTGTGGATGAGTCCCTAGGTTCACATACAATGACGTGGTTCTCATTTGAACCTAATCATATATATATATATATATATATATATATATATATATATATATATACACACACTAGTTTAACACCCGTGTATTACACGAGATTTATAAAAAACTAAATATAAAAAATATTTATAAAAATTATAAAGTTTTAAATTTAATATATAACATTGAAAGGATGTCTCAATTCTGCCCCGTTCAATTTATTAATTATTATAATTATTAATTAATATTATATTTTAATGTTTAGATTAAATTCGTTAATAATTATATTCACATACTTATACAAATTCAAAAGATGTCACATTCTCAACCCGTCTCTATCTATATTAATTAATTATTATTAACTCATTTTTTATTTTTATGTTTTGATTAATTTTTTTAATAATTATAGTTACATATTTTGAAAAATTCAAAAGGTGGCATACTCTCAAGCCTTCTCGCATTGTGCCATTGTCTAATAAATATTAATTAATTATTATTATATAATTTTATTTTTATAATATTTAGATTGATTTTATTGATAATATTTTGTTACATACTCCAATTATTTCAAATATCATAATTTACTTATACAGAATATTTAAGATCTCAAAAATAAATTATTTCAACTTTTATTATAAATACGATTTATTTAATTATTTTCATAAATATTTTTTTTTGTAATTAAAATTATTTCATATGTAATTTATATTTTAATTAAAATAATTAATTTATAATTTTTTTAGTAATTATATATGACTTATTTATATTTTTATATTAGGAGTATAAAAGAAATTATTGAATTAGACAAAATATAATAAAATAAAACTATTAAGTTAGGCTAAATATAATAAAAAATATATATTGAATTAGGCAAGATATAAAAAAAGAAAATTATCAAGTTAGGTATATATTAAACTCGGATGACACATAAACAACTCAAGCACCAGTTTATTTTATTATCCAAGCAAAGCATACGAAACAGACACATAGATTAAGAGGATTTTGCATTAATATATATTTATTTAACACACGTGTATTACATGGGGCTTATCAAAAGATTAATATAAAAATATTTGTGATAATTAATGAATTTTAGATCTAAAATAAAAAAATTAAAATGTATTCTCAACCCGTATCTTGTACATGTATAATCTATTTATTAATTATTATAAATATTAATTTTGTATTTAATATTTAAATTTAATTCATTAATAATCTTAAACTACATACTTACAAAAACTCAAAAGGCATCACATTCTAAACCCGTGTCTAATATCTATTTTATTAATTATTATTATTAAGTCATTTTACATATTAATATTTAGAATAAATCTAATCAGTAATTATTAGTTACATACTTTGAAATATTCAAAGATGTCATACTCTCAACCCGTGTCGCATTATTATGTCTAATCGATGTTTATTAGTTATTATTATATAATTTAATATTTTTATGTTTAGATTGAATACATTACTATTATTTAGTTACATACATAAATTATTGTAAATAGTTCATATTTTACCTATATAGAATATTCGAAACTTCATAAATAAAATTATTTTAAATTCTATTATCAATAAAACTTTATTAATTATTTTGGTAAGAGGTTGAGTTAGCAGATAACTCTTGTGCCTACATACAACTCCTAAGTAAATAAAATTTTAAATCTTATCTACTAATTATATATGACTTATTTATATTTTTATATTAAAAGAATTAAATAAAAGTATTGAATAAGGAAAAATATAACCTGCATATTATGCGGGATTTAAAAAGGAGAAATATTTATTAAAGAAATACCAAATAATAATATTGAAAATGGTAAATACAAATCATAACATTATTTGTTCTATTTACGGGAAGATTATTTTTAACAATAAATAATTTTTACACACAAGTCAGAACATTGTTTGTTCTGATTATAATAAGGCTGATTGTCACAATAAAGAATCTTCAAGGTTTTTTTATAATGAGTCACGAAATTAGTTGTAAAATATATCAAAATACCCTAAACTTGACGAAAAACCAGTAAAAAAATTGAGTTTTAAAAAATGTAAAACATATAAAACCCGCGTGTCTCATGTGAATATGTGATATAAAGATTAAAATGTATAAGATACTGCTAATTCAATTGAAAAAACATCGTGCATCTAACTTGTAGTATATGTAATATTATTTTATTATTATTTTTAGTTTCTTTTTTTTTTCTGCGTTAACCACTAATTTATTCGTATAGATATATAATGTGTGTATCAATACATTATATTGGGATTAGATAAAGAGGCTTATAATATATTTAATATTTATTTTTCTATGCGTAATAATTTATTATTGTTATTTATTTTATCTTTTTGTTTTCCTTTTTTTTGGCGTAAAAGTTGTTTATCATATATATTTTTAATGTTATTTTCAGTTAATTATATTAGGATTAGATAAAAAAATTTATTTTTCTTATATTATTCTTCATTTGTAATAATTTTATATAACTCGTATTTTCTTTAAATAAATATTTAAAATTCAAATAATACTATTTCAGATTTTATTATAAGTAAAAATTAATTCAACTTATATAAATTCTTTCTAATTTTTATAACTTATATATATATATATATATATATATATATATATATATATATTATATTAGTATAATAAAAGAAAGATATTCGATTAGGCAAAATATATTAAAGAAACATTAAAATAGGTAACATGAATAAAGGAAAATACTAAATTGGGCAAAATATAATATTAAAAAATATTAAATTAGGTAAATATTAGGTTCGGATGATACCGAAGCACATGATTTTTTCAAAATCTAACGAAGCATGAGATGGAGACACATATGATAGGAGGATTTTGCTTATATATATATATATATATATATATATATATATATATATATATATATATATATATATATATATATATATTAAATTAAAAAAACTGGACTGATTTTAGCACTACAGTACTGTGTAAAAAGCACAATGAACCTGGACATATAATTGCACTGTGCAATATTAGATCTAAGGCCAGGATTAGTCCCTAGGTTCACATATAATGACGGGGTTCTCATTTGAACCCAATCC
>BMAC01001025.1:102511-113726 GCA_014905375.1 Phtheirospermum japonicum | reverse complement strand
AATTGACCAACTTAACAAAGTTATTTGATGATGACCAACATCACATACTTGTTTTGGGATGTGGATAAAAAATGAAAATAGCTTAAATCCTAGATCTAGGTCTTGTTACTTGGTATTTTCCTTAAAATTTTGAACTTTCTTGTTAATTTCCATTGCTCTTTACATTGATGTTTTCAATTTTTGCTAATTTTCATTATTTAGGATTTTATACATAGTTGTACCTTGTGCTTGCATGCTTGTACTTGGTGAAACTTTGCATTTTCTTTCTTATTTTCATTAATTGCTCGCATTTATATATTAAGGCATCCGACCATCATGTATTTTCAATTTCTAAGGATAGTTTAGTTAGTTTAATTGCTTTAATTTCATTTTTTCTCTTATATCTAAGCTTAAAAGACGTTGAAACTTGAAAATGGATTGAAGTCCGATAAAACCAAGCCAAATGAACCTTTTAACGGGGTTATTTTTGTCTCAGAATAGGTACATTAAGGAGATAATTCACAAAGCTGGTTTGGAAGACTGTAAGCCGGCAGCTACTCCTGTTGACACAAAGCCGAAGCTCGCTGCTGCTGAGAGTCCCCCTCTGCCGAACCCGACTCTCTACCGTATTCTAGCTGGTGCTCTATAATATCTCTCATTTACATGTCTTGATATTGGACCTATGCGGTCCAGCAGGTGTGTTTATTCATGCACGATCCCAGAGAAGTGCATATGCTTGCCTTGAAGCGCATTCTCCACTATCTTCAGGGCACTGTGACTCTCGGCCTTCATCTCTCGCCATCGTCGACTACATATCTTGTCTCCTATACTGATGCAGATTGGTCCGACTGCCCGGATACTCGCAGATCTACCTCTGGCTACTGTGTGTTTCTTGGGGACAACCTGATATCGTGGTCTGTAAAGCGGCAACCCACTCTTTCTCGCTTGAGTGCTGAGGCCGAGTATTGGGGTGTGGCTAATGTTGTGTCTGAATCCTGTTGGCTTAGGAGTTTACTGCTTAAACTGCACCATCCTATCATGACTGCTACGTTGGTCTACTGTGATAATATCAGTGCGGTGTATCTTGTGGGGATTCCGGTTCAGCACCAACATACGAATCACATTGAGTTGGATATCCATTTTGTTCGTGAGAAGGTCGCACGGGGGCAGGTTCGTGTGTTGCATGTTCCTTCTCGGTCTCAGATCGCTGATGTGTTCACTAAGGGTCTTCCCTTGGTGCTGTTTGATTATTTTCGTTCCAATCTCAATGTTCGTCCTCCTCCGTTTCGATTGCGGAGGAGTATTAGATTATATTTTTAATTGATTGTATTACCATATTAGTTGGCTAGTTTATAAGAATTAGTTCATTAGTTGGGTATATATATACACTATATTGTACATTGGTTTAATTAAGGAATCAGATTCTTTCAGTTCAATTATGTTTCTTTTTTTCCTCAATATTATTGCAAACACATAGTTATATCTAACAATCATTTCTCAATGTTTTTTTTATCATGTTCTATATTTTGATTTTAAAACCATTATGAAATTGGTTGGAAAAAGGAAAAGGATGCGTGTGAGAGAGATGGGAACAAACGGAAGAGAAAGGAAAGAGCTTAGGTAATTGTAAGACTTGGAGGAGATAAAAATCGAGCTAAGAGGCATAGGAGGCGGAGAGCGGAGAGATTAGGGTAAAAATAAACTTTATCTTTTGTTCCCTCAAATTAAAAACCAATTACATTGCAGATGTTAAAATAAATTAATACGTTCTAGATATGTTTTATTAGAATGCATTTACAAATACGTTCTAAATTATTGAATATACACCAAAATGTATTTACAATATACGTTCTAACTAAATGAATATACCAGAGTATTTTAACAATATATGTTCTAATATGACTGGTCTCCGATTATTTAGAACGTATATTGTAAAACTTGTTCTAGTTATGACTTTTTTATTACGAAAATACCACTAGACGACTTTTTAAAACGTAGCTGCCACATCCATTCTAGATTGTTTATTTTACAATCAGTTTTTTGTACAAGTGCCATCATAAACCTCTCAATCGCCTTGATTTCTTGTCGTTGATTCTCCTCTTGGATAGATGGAATTGGTGTTTTTCTCCTTACTATGGCTTCTAGGTCTAGAAGATCTAGGAAAGAAAATTCAAGTTGTGGACGCTCATAAGCTTTTGTTTCCTTGTTGGACAAACACATGTCTTTCCTATTTTGAATATGTTTGTGACGCACGTCCACTCTGCATCCGATTTCACATCACCAAAACAACATAATTAGAATTAAGTCTCATAATAATTGTTAGAGTTTCGTAGCCACTCGAATCACTTTAGTTGGACTTCATATGAAAGAATTATGGCTCAAATGCCAATACTGCTACAAATTCGCTCAATGTACGTAAATATAATTATCATATTATTGCATTTTTGCCTCTGACTTCCGCATCCCATCTTTCCGCATTTTTAAGCTCATTTGTCACTCATGTTCATATATGAGCCTTCGATTAAGGTCCGTAATCACGTTTGATCCATATTACTCCAAAATTTAGAGAATGTGACAAAAACTCATACAAAACGAGCAAAATATAATAATTTCTAAAATAGAGAGTTAATGCATGTGAACTTACACTTTTAATTTATGAAATACTAAAGATTAATGCCCGTAATATGTGTAAAATCATGTTTTGACAATAGTTATTTTTAATTTTTTATTACGAAATTGTTTACTAAAATTTGGTATTTTCAGTCGCAAAAATGAGGTGAAAGCCAATTTATTTGGAAGGTTTTAAGAAATTCTCCCTTAATCTTTTTTGGTTTATGTTTGGTAATGCGAATGTTTAAAATAATGAGTTTATAACTTTTGATGCGGTGATAATACAAAACCAAAAAAAAAAAAAACACCCTTCATTGTATATTATTGGAGATGCCTTAAGCATGGAGGGGCTGATGGGGGCGGTCAAAATCAATATAATTATATACATACTAGTTTAACACCTATGTATTATACATAATTTATTAAAAAAATAAATAAATAAATATTTTTGAAAATTTATAAGTTTTAAATCTAAAACAAAAAAATAAAGAATGTATTCTAACTATGACTTGTACGTTTCTAATCTATTTAATAATTATTATAATTATTAAGTAATTTTTTATTTTAATATTTTTTAAATTCGTTAATAATTCTATTTACATAATTAATTTTTTAAAAGATTTCACATTCTAAACCCGTGTATAATATCTATTAATAAATTAATTATTATTAAGATAATTTATATTTTAATATTTAGATTAAAATTATTAATAATTATTAGTTACGTCTTTGAAAAACTAAAAAGATGACACACTCTCAACACGTGTCGCATTGTAGTGATGTATAATCAATATTAAATAATTAATAATTATTATTATATAATATTATATTTTATATTTAGATCATTACTAATATTTAGTTAAATATTCATAATATTGTAAATAACTCTTAATTTACATGTATAGAATAATATATTATAATAAATTTGTTGTAATAAGTAATAATTTCTAAATATGAAACTTCTAATATTATAATAAGTACGTATGTTAATAATTTTTAAATTATGAAAGTTCTAATGTATTATAATAAATTTGTAATATAATAATTATTTCTAAAAATATAGAACTTTTAATATATTATAATATTTATTTTATATTAGAATTCCTAAATTCTTATAACTAGGATTAATTTTTGTAAGCATCCGAACTGTTAAAATTCGTCAAATAAGCGTTCAAACCATCATAAAATTACACTTCATCCCTCGAAATTTCCTAAACAGACACGTAGAATATAAATTTTTTTATTAATTTATGATTTTTTCATATAAATTATTAGATATTAAATTTTCGCCCCCTGTTGTTCAGTTTCTGGTTCAGTCTCTGCCCTTAAACAGAGATGGATGCTACTAATTTCAACCACTACTTTTAATGATACCATGCATAAATATAAAACACAAACCTTGGTCGGTGAGAAT
The DNA here is from genome assembly GCA_014905375.1 of Phtheirospermum japonicum. Lineage (NCBI taxonomy): Eukaryota > Viridiplantae > Streptophyta > Magnoliopsida > Lamiales > Orobanchaceae > Phtheirospermum > Phtheirospermum japonicum. The sequence continues at coordinate 109,723 of BMAC01001025.1, read as the reverse complement.
AATATATGCTAATCATGGGTGTAATGGAGACACAATCGCCTTTAGTGTTTATGCTTTGAGCATAATTAAGGACGAAATTGATTGCTTAATGAATCAATTGTTATTACTTTGTTTGATTACTTTGATTAAATTGACTTTGAAGAAATAATTCATTTTCTTTATTTAAGGAATATTATTATCTTTATAGGAGTTTGGTTTATTCTATGAATTTGTTCGGTTTAAATTCAAGAGAGCAGAATAAAACTTGAATGATTGGACAAAAACAGGTTCGGGAAAATAATTGGTATACATTTAATATTGGTGATGGTCGGTCTAAGTGAAACTGCAATTTTCCCATATTTTATACTCTAGTTCTAAGAGAACCGATCGTGATTCCAAATAGGATTGCAAATGAATTTTTCGTGAGCTGTTCACATTTCAATTTGATTAAAAAAAAAAAATCTCTCTTCAAATCGTTTAGAAAAACTTGTTAAAATAAATGAATTAAATTCAAATTTAGCGATATTTATCTCGTTAGCCCGTGAGTTAACTTATCAGTGAGTTCGAGGTGGGCTTATTATTATTCTCGTATAAATTAAATTAATAATTTAATTTTAAATTTATGTATTTCTTAAAATTTATTTGTTTAAAATTCTTAGTAGATATATTATGTGATTTAAAAATATTTTGTTTTATTTTTATCATAATGTGAATAATAACTTAATTTATTTTTAATATTTATTGAGCTTGTTCAGGTTTGATTAAATTGAAAAAATTTGTAAAATTATCAATACATTCAATTTAAAAAAGTTCGAATTCGGAACTCATAATAAATTAATGAAACTCAAACTCTTCAAAGTTCGGCTTGATTCGGCATCCCTTATTACAAGTAGAGTGAACTTTTAAGAGATTTGAAAACATATGAAAATTCACCCAAAAAATTATTATGCAACTCTCGAAAATGTGAGTTCAGAAACATTTATATAGAAATAGTTAAAAAGAATAGAAGTATGTAGTTAAAAGCTAGAATAAAGAAGAAAAAGGCACACAGATAATGACCGAGAAATGGAATTTCAAGATGATTATTGGAACTTTTGGGTGGAGACACGAATCCAGAATCTGCATATATGTGTGGAGGCTAAATTTCACGATCAGAAAAAAATGGGGAAAATTTACAAAACAATCATTTTTCAAAAGAAAGAAAATCATATTTGCCAAAATCAAAATGAACAGATTAATTTGACCAATTAAGCAAGAAATGTCCATTTTTATCTGATTCGCACCAAATGAGAAATGTAAGAAAATATATAATCATATCATGTCAGTAATTTAGCTTGAAATGGATAAAAATTGATCCCTTTTTTTTTTTGAAAATTAATGGACTCATTTTGATTGTGGACAATATGATTTTCCCCTTTTCTTGAAAATAGTCCATGTAGTGGATCAATTTTAATTTTTCCTAAAATTTTGAATTACTTTTACATTATATTCAACAATATTAGAGAAACAAGTATAGATTCGTCTTGTATTAGAGAATCAAGTCATGCTAACGTCTATATTCTTATACCTTTGGGCTTTGTCTGTATCGAATATAAGATGAGATTACCAAATTTTTGTTCGGCTTGTGGTATCCTTTGTCACTCTTGCTGTTAATAAACATTCTATTCCGCTTGAGGATCAACGTATAAAGAATGCTCCTAAAAAACAACTGAATGGATGTTTCATCTTGGTCGTCCTCTCTGATTGTAGATGAAAAGGAGAAATTAATCATTGTCAGATCCTTTGAATGAGACACCGATTTCTAACAGGCAAGTAATGACCACAATAGATGTTAGCAAAGAGGCTATGGGGCAAACTACTTTTGTGCCTATTTATAATACGTTTGAAGTCAAATGTCTCTGCTGAGAAAAGGCGAGGTTCTATAATGAATCAACTCTCAAACTTTGCCAAACTCAACTATTAATTGAGCCTATCTCCGATGCCCTTGGGCCACTATATTCTCACTATAAACTCGGTAAGTGAAGACTCCACCTGACGAATGAACATTACCAACCGTCTGAGCGTTCCATTCCCAGAGAACTCCACGAAGGTAACACAATTTAGCCATGAGGGAGAGAGTAGGGTTAGTAATTTGGTGGGGTAGAGTCCAAGCAGTGGTGACCAGGGAACGAAAACCAGGCTGCGAAGTCCAAAAGTTCTGGAAACGGAAAATCCGAGGGCCCGAGGTGGAAAGCGTATCCCTAGAACACTCTAAGAGAATGGGATGATGATCGGAGCGACTATGGGGATGGAGAAGGCCAGAGATCCGCCTACACTCAGGGGATAAGTCAGCAGAGTGAATCGCGCGATCCAGACGAGTAAAGCAAAACTCCGAGTGACAACGGCTAACCTTAGTGAAGAAACCACCGGTAGTGGAGACCTGTAGAAACCCGCCCGTATCCAAGAATCTTCGAAAGTCCGATCAGGAAGAGGTATCAGAAGGGTTGCCACCACATCGCTTATGGGCACTCAAAACAACACTCAACTCTCCGATGATCAGTAGACGGGGGAGCGAGAGGCTCAAGATGTCCCTCCAAAGGGAACGTCGCTCCAAAGTCGTGTTGTGAGCATGAACGAAGCCAAGGTGGAAGTCAAGATCCCCGAAGGCGGCCCGAATGAGAATGACCTAATCCGAGGAGAAGATAGTAGTTGTAGAGGACACTGTAGATCTCGTAAAGACCTAGATATCCGGAATGCCATTGCTGCAAAAATTCTCGACAATAAGGGTGATATCAAGAGACTGCCAGAAAGAGACACGAATGCTAGAGAAAGAAATCATGGGTTCCACAATAGCAAGAAAATCGGGACGATGCACCAGACAAAGTTCCTTTAGGACAAGACGAGAGGCAGAGTTACCAATCCCTCGAATGTTCTAAAAAAGGCAGTGCATTAATCATAATTGGAGAGGGAGGGGTAGCGATTCCTCCTACCCATTTGATCAAGATGAGAAAGCTCATCTTCAAAGGTTGCTAAATTAGTTTCTAATCCATCAAGATCAGACCACCGCAAGTCGACAGCCTTGGACATGAGCTGACGCATTATAGAAGACCTCGACTCATCAAGTGTGAACTCGTGAAAGGGGTTACTCGCCCTGATCTTGTCCTTAACACTTTGCAAAAGTGACTTGGACGTAGTGTTAGGATCGTAAATCACAAGTATATGATCCTGAGGGGAGGGGCCGCAGGGACCGGGGTGCACGAAGGTTTAGCTCTAAGAATTGGAGCAGGGCATAAGTGCATAGCTGAAGTGCCACGCATGATACCTCTGGCAAGAGAGCTGCCAGTGGTGGGAGTTATCAAAGACGAGGGGAAAGAGAAAAGCTTCCGCATTCCATCCGAGGTGGAGGATAGAACATGGCTAATAATGGAATAAGGATCCGGGTTCCCAAGAGCGTAGGAGGGTGCGGGATCCGACGGAGGAGGGTCAGGAGACCCCTATGGTGATGTCGGAATGTAACGCACTAAAAGCGTTAGAAGTGGTCAAGATAGGATTAGTAGCCTTGGGAATCGGTCGGAGTCCCGTACGGTTACGGGCCTTATGTTCCCAAGAGTCAGAATGACAACGAGGATGTCTCAGGTTAATATTATGCCAATCATCCTCCTTATCGTTCTGAGCGAGACGAGGGCAAGAACCAACAAGATGCCCAATCGTTTTGCAAAAGGAGCAGAAATCCAGCAAATTCTCATAAGCAATGGAAATATACCCGCAGTGTCCTTCACGTTGGATCATAATCGTCTCATGCAGGGTATTCTCTAGATTAGTCTCAACCAAAATTCGAATGAAATGATCCACCGAGCCATTAATAGAACGCTCATCGATTTGAAATACAATTACCATTTATTAATATATAATTACACTAGTTTACTCATTATAAACAAGGCCTCTTTGATGTACCTCGTTTCTTGGCTTTTTTCTTTTCTTTCTTTTAAGGTCGGTTATTGAGGCATTTATTAGGTGCACCTGAGTGCACCTTGCTAGGTACACTCTATTTTACGTGATGATATATGACAGTTATACGTGATGATATATAATAGTTATACGTGATGATATGTGTAAAAAAATTAAGAGTTTAGTGTTTACTTTTCCATTTTAGGGTTTAGTTTTACATTTTAGGGTTTAGTTTTCCATTTCTATGGTTTAATATTTCATTTTAAGGTTTAATTTTTTATTTTTTTATTTAGTTTTCCATTTTAGGGTCCCGACAAAAATTTATGATTTTGTTAGTTATATGTGATGATATGTGTTAGTTATATATGATGATATATGATAAAAGTTTAGAATTTAGAGTTTAATATTCAATTTCAGGGTTTAGTTTTTCATTTTTGGGATTAATTTTTCATTTTTAGGGTTTAATTTTTTGTTGTATGTTTATTTTTTTAATTTTAGAATTTTAAATCTTAAATTTAGAATTTCAATTAGTTGTGATGATATGTATCAATTATATGTGATGATATGTACCAGTTATATGTGATGACATATATTAGTTATATACCATAATAAATTAAATTACAGGGTGCACCTTCAAAAGTGCACTTGAGTTCATGTTATAGTCTCTCGATTATTTATTATTGGCTTTTAATCATCTTGATCCGCATCCTTCGGTCTTGAACTAGTTCGACTTTGTAAATAGCGTCAATTTTCCTTTATTTTTTATTTACTTAAAATAAGTAAATACATAACTTGACGTTACTAGCGATGTATATGTATTCATAATAATCATTCCAATGTTAAACCCAACTAAAAAAACCTTGGGTAAATATACACTTTCTCTTAACAACCGACACGTTTAAATTAGTAACGAAAAGGATCAGATGATTGAATAAATGTTGTTATTTTAATTTATTTTAATTAGCCACTTTGGCATATGAGATTAGGTAGAGAGAAAGAGTACCCAGTTTTGACTTATAATTAATTGCATTAATATATAATATTGTTTGTAGTGTGTTTTACGGTTGCGCGGTCAAAATTGGGCCAAACCTCTATGGTATTGTAGTGGGCTTATTGGGTTAAAATGGTCAATAATGGAATGCCCATGCCCCCCATTATCTGTTCTGGGTGGAGTGGAGTTGACTGTGACCACATAAATTTGTTTGTTTGTATCATATACTTTTGTAAATCTTCTTGAATCAAACATTAACTTTTCGGATTGGTGCTTTTAGTGTCTCGTGTCTTTAATTGTTGGCCTTGTGTATAGGGGATGAAAGTAACACTTGTCCGATTTTCAAATTTTAAAGATTTAGTGCAAACTGACTAATGCAAATTTGTATATATGATTGAAGCAATTTAGTCTGCGGGATTGAGGAGAAAGTTCTCAGCGACTTTAAGTACAAATCATAAACAAATGTTCTACTCCAGTAAAATGTTTGTGTGCATATGCCAATAATTATTACTGGAATTTACGTCGTTGAACGTAATTGCCATACATTGCTCATACGTCGTTGGTTGGCGACAGTAAAGCTTGGAGCGTTCTTTTGTTAAAGTGACAAAATAAATCACAAACATATAAATTATTAATTATGTGAAAAATTAAATTTTTTTAATATGCCAATTGATTTATTTTATATAAATTGATTTATTTTGTGTAAAATTCTTAATTATGTGAAAAATAAAATTTATATGAAATTATTGATTATGTGGAAAAAAGTCTTAATTTATTTATTTTGTGAGAAACATTAATTAAGTGAAAATTCGAGTTTATTCGTTTCTTGTTTAGTTGTTAATTATTTAATAAATTGATTTTATTTTTATTTGTAAATGAGAAAATTATTAATTTTGTGAAAATATCAATTTTTTTTTTCGTTTCAACCTCACATTCTAGAACGGTTATTTATTTATACCTTCTAAAATGTACTTTAGGGCCGGGACGCCACTGGGAAAGGCGTCCCACCCTACTTTTTCAATATTTTTTATTTTAGTTTTATTTTATCAATTTTCAATAAAAAACATATTATTTATTTAATAAACCCTGCGCCGTGAAGTTATCATGGAAAAAACTTTTTTCTCTCTAATCATCTCTCTCCACTTTCTCTCTCTTTTTCGGTATTATTAAATAAATAATATAATTTTAATTCAAAATTATGAAAATATCACATTTGAAAAGGTTTGAATATTTGAGTCCGGATGCCAATCACAAACGCGTCTTGCCCATTAAAATATTTATAAAAAAGAAAAGCCCAAAATCGGGACGCGAATGTCAAACGCGTCCCGAACCGTTTTACTTTAAAAAAAACTTTCGGGTCAATTTGAAAAAAAAAAACTTATGGGGACGGGACGCTACTCACACCCGTCCCGGCCCTATTTGTAAAAAAAAATCAGCCTAAATAAATAAATAAAAATATTTTTAGAATTTCAAATATTCTATTTACTGTAAACACAAGTTATATAAAATTATTACAAAAGGAGAATAAATATAAAATATATAAACTTAAATTTGGATATCTAATTCTAATATAATGCATTGTCAATAATATTAAAATTTTATACGAAAAACTACCGTTACGCTAAAAATAAAAAGAGATAAAACAACAACAAAAACTAATAATTACAAATTATTACACCTAGAAAAATAAATATCAAATATATTTTAAATCTTCATATCTAATTCCAATAAACTGCATTAATAAACACAATATATGTCTATATGAACAAATTAATGTCTTACGCAGGAAAAAAAAAACAAAATTAATAATAAAATATAAATTTTAATTTTTTATATCAAATATTCACATGCGACATTATATGTGGATCAGCAAACCCATTAGCATTTGCTGAACACAGCTTATTTGGGTAGGCCCAGCCCAACCCGACACACTATGTGTGTGTGTGTGTGTTAATCACTACAAAATAATTAGAGTTTGCTGTCGGGCGAATCCATCAGCCAACTCGTAGTATTGCTACCGGCAGCTTATTTGGGTGAGACACAACCCAGTCCAGCGTCAATTTAAATCCCATATATGGCATGGGTGAGAATCAAACCCGCGACCTCCGGCAAATAGAGGAGAGATGTTACCGTCTCGCCAAGTCAATTACATGTGAGAGTTTATATAATCTTAATATATATTAGATATGTAAATTAAATTATAAATTATATTTTTAATTATATATATATATATATATATAATTATTTATAAATATATTATTATTTATATATATATATATTATTAATTATAAATATAATTATTTATAAATAATTAT
>BMAC01001025.1:63613-99491 GCA_014905375.1 Phtheirospermum japonicum | reverse complement strand
AATATAAAAAAGTAAAAGAAATAAAGTTATAATAATTAATGAACACTTCCAAAAAGATTATTTCAAAAAAAAAAAACTTGAAAAATAATCAAAAATATATTTATTGTAATAAATAAAATTTTAATTATGATTAATAAAAATATTTTCGTAAAATATAAAGTAATATATTAGTTTATAAATAAAATATCTTTTACAGTATAAAGAGATAAAAAAGGATTTTACCAAATAAGATAGGAGCTTATTAGAAAAAACTACGATTTGTAACTTTTTCTGAACATGAGCTTATTTGGCAGAATAAGTTATCAGGAGCTTATTCTTGATTATTACCAAGCAACCTAAAACAGCTTATTATGATGGAATAAGTTATAAGCACTTTCAATAAGTTCAACCAAGCAGACCCTTAATTTAATACAGGACAATTTGTCAAATACTACAAATACTTATAAGATTTTTAAATAATTCAATTATAAATACAAATTACAAAACTACTCATTATTCAAATAATAATATTAATATAAATAATATAACAATAATATAAGTAACCACCACTACCACATTCACTGCTGCTGGCCACTAGAGCTTTTTCTTGTCGATTTTTTTTTTTTCCAAATTTTTTTTGGGCAAAAAATCTAAAATAAGAAATTTTATCACTTTTTAGAAATAAAGTAAATTTTCCTCCATTTTTAAACATAAATTATGAAATTATCACTATAAAATAAGAATTCATTTTACGTATTATTTGATATAAAATATGAGTTTATCTTATTTTTTAGGTCATAAATTAATAAACTTTTACTATAAAGTAAGATTTTTTTTTTTACTTTTTCGAACAGAAAATAATAAACTTTTCTTACTTTACATGATATAAAGTAAGAAATATTATTACATATTCGAACGTAAAGTTAGAAATTTTACTATAAACTAATACATTATATAAAGTTAGATTTTCTTTTTAAAATTTTTTTTATAATAATAATATTGTAGTATTTATATTATAATTTTGAATTATTTAATACAAATGAGAGACTATTTAAATTAAAATTGAATACAGTATATATTAGTACTAAAAAGTGGCTACACCTAACGAAATGTTGTTAACTAGTTTCAGGAATTACTGCCTCGACAAACTAATGATTATTAAAATTGATGTTTCTTCTAATCATTATTCCAATTCCAAATTTACAAAAGCTTTAATTTCAATACAAGAATTTAAAACGGTCCCAGTCTGGGGGACCACACTTTGCATTATATGCTCAATGCTCATGGGTGAAATCCAAGTCGGTTTGTGCCTCGGGTTTGCCCACATATTCCTATAAATACGCTACTTGTTTTTTCACCAACTCAAACTTCTCAAAAAACAATATAGCATCACTTTGTTCTCCTAATAAATCATCTATCTATATTTCAAAAAATTTAGCTACAAAAGTATCATATCCAAAAAAAATTAACCATGGCTGTTGGGGTGGCGATAAAAAACGACGGCAAGCAATACGCCGGAAAAATCACATGGTTTGTGCTGCTTTCTTGCATGGTTGCCGCTTCTGGAGGAATCATTTTCGGCTACGATGTCGGAGTTTCAGGTTCTTTTTTATTTACGTGTATGAAATGAAATGTAACAATAAGTTTCGGACATTATACTAAACTATGCCACATTTTATGTTTTTTGGCATGAAGGTGGAGTGAGCTCAATGGAACCGTTCTTGAAGAAGTTCTTTCCAGGGGTTTACAAGAAAATGAAAGAAGACACCAACGTAAGCAACTATTGCAAATTCGATAGTCAGCTCTTGACGACTTTCACGTCCTCGCTCTACATAGCCGGCCTCATTTCGTCTTTCTTCGCTGCGGCCGTGACTCGGGACTATGGCCGCAGACCTTCCATCATCATCGGCGGCCTTTCGTATATGGTCGGTGCTATCCTTGGTGCTTTATCCCTTAATATTTTCATGCTCATTATTGGCCGCGTGTTGCTTGGCATCGGGCTCGGTTTCACCAATCAGGTAATAATATATATATATCCTCAACTTATTTTTGTCCTATCATCACAACAATATCCTTAATTACCAGAATCTGTGCCACGAAAAGTGGGGATTTTTTTTTAGTCAGAGGTGGTCCAAAGAAAAAAGTTATGGCATCTTTCGGTCATTTAGCTTCTTGAGCACAAAAACAAATAGGAAAAAGACGAAAAAAGCTGAGTCTGGAGGAGCTCTTGAGTGGGTGGTTATGTGTAGAAGTGTGGACTTGTCATAAAATAATTGCGAAATTATGTGACCATAAAACATTCCCAATCTTGGTCCTATGAAGTGCGCAGTTTGCAAAATAGTTCTGTAATTATGTAGTTAATATCACCTGAAATTAAAAGGTGTCTGCAAACTACTGATTTTGGCAACTCTGAAATTAAGCCCAAACAATCTATTATTTTGTCTTTTAATATTTAAATGATTAAATATTACAAAATAAAATATAAAAATACATGAGCATTTATAACCCAAGTGATCATTTTCTTCTCCACAGTCTGTTCCATTGTACCTCTCCGAAATGGCACCATCCAAATACAGAGGAGCCTTCAACGTCGCTTTCCAAATTTGCGTTAGCATTGGCTACAACTCAGCCACACTCATAAACTACGGCACCGTCAGAATCGCCGGCGGCTGGGGCTGGCGGATCTCCATCGCCATGGCCGGCGTCCCGGCGGCTGTCCTCGCGTTCGGCGCCCTTTTCCTCCCGGAGACCCCCAACAGCTTAATCCAAAACGACGTCGATCCTAACGAGGCCAGAAAAGTGCTTCAGAAAATCCGAGGCACCGATGATGTCCAAGACGAGCTCGATGACCTAATCGAAGCGAGCCACGCTTCGAAAGCCATCAAACACCCATTCAAGAACCTGATGCGGAGAAAATACAGGCCGCAGCTTGTGATGTCCGTCTTAATACCCTTTTTCCAGCAGATAACCGGAATCAACATCATTGCCTTCTACGCCCCCATCTTGTTTCTCACCATCGGCACCGGAGAAAACGCGTCTCTGCTATCCGCCACGGTGACCGGGATCGTGTCGTCGTCTTTCACCGTTATAACGGTGGTTTTGGTGGATAAGATCGGACGGAGACCTTTGTTTCATTTTGGCGGGATGCAAATGCTTATTTCGCAGCTGCTCGTCGGAGGGATAATGGCGGCCAAGCTCGGCGACCACGGGGGCTTGAACAAAGTCGATGCGTTGGCGGTGTTGATATTGATTTGCGTGTTCATGTGTGGCTTCGGGCTTTCGTGGGGCCCGCTGGGGTGGGTGGTGACGAGCGAGATATTCCCGTTGGAGATCCGGTCGGCGGCGCAGAGCATCGTGGTGGCGGTGAACCTGTCGATGACGTTTATAATCGCGCAGGTGTTCTTGGCGATGCTGTGCCATTTGAAGTCGGCGATTTTCTTCTTCTTCGCGGCGTGGGTTTTGGTGATGTCGGTGTTTGTTTATTTCTTCCTGCCGGAGACCAAGAATATCCCGATCGAGAGGATGGACGTGGTGTGGAGAGAGCATTTCTTCTGGAAAAGGGTGATTGGAAGTAGCAATTTTCCGGAGGACAACAAGGTTGACGCGGCAGCATGAGCATCTTTTTTGTTGTGTGTGTGTGTGTGTGTTTTCAATTAGTAAAGTGCTATATGCATTGTAGTGAGAGTGTTTTATGAATTTTGTTTCGCATAATTAAAAGTCATGTAATGGTTCCTGATTAGGAATAACACATCTGTCTTCAATGATGTGTGCGTTCATGAATGAAATTTGTTTTCTTCCTAAATTGTGCCTTCACAATAGTGGTGTTCGGCCAGTTTTTTAAACGGGCGTTATAAATTATTGGTTAAAATAATTGGCCAAATTAAAAAGTAATCGAATAGACAGTTAATCGGTTATGAATATTGTTTAGGCGAGTTAAATAAAATTAAAATGAGATAATAGATGAGAACTTAAATAAACTTTGAGTAATTAGTTTTTTTAAATAAAACGTTTAAAAAAATATTTTTTTTAAAAAGGACTTGATTGCAATTCTAATATTAAAAATTAAAATAAAAAAATTTAACTTTTAATATTAGAATTAACTTGCCTACATATACTCGTAGAGAAATCAAAATCCACGTAGTTTGATTTTTTTTTTCCTTTTGGAAAAAATGTGTTTTAAAAAAGGACTTGATTTTAATTATAATATTAGAAATTAAAATTAAAATTTTTAACTTTTAATGATGAAATTAACTTGCCTATGTATCTTCGTAAAGGAATCAAAAACCACGTAATTCTTATACTTACCTTATTACATACGTTATGTGGATAGTGGAGGAGGCTCGTCTTCGTTCATTCGTTGTTGTCGTTGCTTCCCAAAGTGGTATCGTAATGGTCGTTCTCATCACCTTCATCCAATTGCAGTTCTTATTCTCATTTTCATCTTTGACCCAATCGTTCATTAACATTTGATTTTCAAGATTTTGGGCAAAAAGTTAGACCGCCGATCATCTAACACAAAACCTCTCGTGCTAAAGGCTTGTTCAACAGAAACTGTTGAAATAGGAACGACGAGAATCTCCTTGACAATACTAGAGAGTGTAAGAAAAATAGTGGCCACTTTCGACCAAAACTGCACAAGATCGTTTGTACCATCGGGTTTTTTGGGGATACTTTCCGATTCAAAAGCCCTTAAATTATTTTCTAATTCCATTGTTTGACTAGCACTAGCCCTTTTCCGTTTTCACTTAGTATCCTCAATCAACCTCGTATATGGGGTAGGGTCGTTGAACAATGATATTACATTAAAAGTAGTGGGGGAAGGGGAAGGTGAAATATTAACATCACTAGAAGATTGATTGTATTCATGAAAAATATGTAATAAAGATTGTTTTACTTGGTGAGCACAACTTGAGGGGTTAGGAATTCCAATATTTGAATTTTGTAAAAAATGTCCTAGTGCTTCATAAGAAACTGTAAGCAAACTTTCTAAACCTTTGACTCGATGATCCGGGTCTAAATTTTTGCAATTAAAAAAAACAGTGGGAATATAGAGAAAATATTTGACCCATTTACTCAACATACTAGCAATACATTCACCCAATTTAGGCAAATTGAGTAATAAATTACTAATAAGTACAATTTGTATACATTGATCAAGAAGTATGGAGGTAGGATAATAAACACCGATTAAAGTCATGGTAGCGTCGTTAATTTTTTTTAAAAGGGATATCATATTATAACAATCATCCCACCTATTAGAATATAAAATGAAATCGACATCTTGATTAGTAAATGCACACAATGCTTCTCTATATTCGAAAGAATCATTAAGCAATTTATAAGTCAAGTTTCAACAATTTGGCATATCAATTGAAATCATTTTGGATGGAAACCATTGTTTCACTAATATTTTTGCCATTTTTTTGCAACCGGATCATGTTTGCAATATGTAATACCGCACTCCTACTCGTAGTAATTTTATATTTAATAGTAGTTAAACCATGTTGAACACATAAATTCAAAATATGATAAATGCATCTAACATGGGAAATTTACGCCAATAGAAGGTTGACAAAAACTTTTTAACAAATCTAAACTAGTTGTATTAGCGGCGAAATTATCAAATGAAATTGAGAAAACTTTGTTACTTAAATGATACTCGGATAAATAGTGAATATTTTGCGCGAAAGATTCACCGCTTTATGCGAACTATTAAACTCTCTCTATGCAATCAAATGTTTTTGCAAAGTCCAATAATTATCAACCCAATGGCATGTAATTCCCATATAATTATTATGATGATGAGAATCCGTCCAAATATCCGAACATATAGAGAAACTATGAGACAAATTATCAAATATGGAAATCAAATTCAACTTATAATCACCATCCATCTTTTCAATATCACGAGTAACTTTATTTCGTGAAATCCTACTGCTAAATGGATTAAATGCACCTCCAGTAAAATTTTCATAATGATTACTATGTGCATGATTAAAATGAAGAGTCATAATGGAAACAAATCTTGCAAGAAATTTTCTATGACCACTTTTGCTATATTGAAATAAATTAGAACTCGTACATTGACCGTCGGATGAAGATGAGAAGTTTAATTGTGTTTGAGAGCTATCAATACCTTATTTCTTGGGATGCTTCTTCTCCATGTGGTATATAAGCGTCCCGTAATATTTTTTAAACCAAAGGCGTAGTGACTTTTGCAATAATTGCATTGTGCCCAAGGTACACCATTGACCTCCGTTCTTGTGAAATGCAATCGGGATATGGGGGGTTGGTATTCCTTCGATTTTGATTGAGGTGGTGGCATATCATGATTATCACCCTCTTCTTCCCCATCTTCATTGAAACTGACGTCGGCCGGCAGTTCAGATTCGCCGGGTGTGGGCTAATCATCAATATTGGTTTGATTATGCTCGCCAAAATTGATTGTATATAAATTTTTAACTTTTTTCGACGTCATCTCATCGGGAACATAATCTATGGCAACGACCGAAGGTTCTCGTCGAGATCCTCGACCTCCAACTCAGCCTCGGCCTCGATAAGATTCTCGAATAGTATTAGTATTAATATTACGAGAAGAGCTTGTCATAATAATATTATAAAAAAATTTAAGTAAAATGAGAATAAGAAAAAGAAGAAGATTCTTGATAGTATTTATGCACAAATTAAAAATTTCAAACTTGAAAATATAAGAGAAGAAGAAGAATATTAGAGATGAATTGGTGTGAAGATTGGTGTAAGAGGGGAGAGGAGGGGGTGGGGGGTATTTATAGGTATAGAAATTGATAAAAAAATTTTTTTGGAAAAACTAGTTGTTTGGACCACCGTATTGGGTTAATCAATAGTTAAATCTTCAACGGCTAGTTTTTTTTACCGTTGATCTCCAACGGCTATTTGATTCGATCCGTTGATTTCAAATGGACAAAAATTGGCCAGTTTAACTGCCGATTGTATTTTTTCTAATTTTCTGGTTAACTGGCGGTTTGGTTGGCCGAAATCCGAAATTGAAACTGAACCACCGGAATTCGGTATACAATTTTGGTTTTAATGGAAAACCGAAACCGCCAATCAATAATTAACCAGAATCGTTGACCAGTTAAGAAATCGGCGTTTAATCGGAACCACCATGTGCATGTCTACTTGTGAGTCTCTTTTCGTCCAATCATCCCGACCGGACCAGGTTCGTCATTTTGATAAACATTATGTTCGTTAATATTTATTGTTAATTAAAAGAAAAATATTATTTCTAACTGTATATATTCATTTGTTTATTATTAAATGCTCGTTATATTTTAACATGATGTTTATTAATTCATTTGACATAAGTATACATTGGTTTGTACAACGAGGATGTATCTAATAATTTGCCCAGACCCCTTCCACAATATTTGTAATTATGGATATTAACAAAACCTACCTAGTGATGTGGAATAATTTAAAAATAAATAAATAATAACTTTGAAAATGATCACAAAAATAAACTAATTGTATATTCCCCAACAATGCATGTTAGTTTATATATATATATATATATATATATATATATATATATATATATATATATATAGGGTTGGGTTCAAATGAGAACCCCGTCATTATATGTGAACCTAGGGACTAATCCTGGCCTTAGGTCTAATATTGTACAGTGCAATTATATGTCCAGGTTCATTGTGCTTTTTACACAGTACTGTAGTGCTAAAATCAGTCCAGTTTTTTTAATTTAATTATATATATATATATATATATATATATATATATATATATATATATATATCACTTTTGTTTTTCATCCACATAATTATTAATCATTCAGTTCAAATTAAACCAATCCACTCTTAGTTAAAAGCATTTATGGCAGTAATTGGAGAAATATCCATAATGAGTAAATCTAAGGGTAAAGTATGGATAGAAAGAAAATGAAAAACGTCGTTTATAATGTCAAAATTTAAACTTAGTTATAATACTTATTTGATTTGGATCGGAGGAAGTATTAGGTTTATATTTTGTTTCTCGTTGGTAACAGCATTTGGCAGCAATTGTCAGCCGTAATAGGTCTAGTAAATATATTGAAAATCAAGAAGATTTATTGTATTTATTTCATTACATTATGTATTCCTATTTATAGTAGTTGATAAGAATATGAAAAGACATGACTCTTAAACTATAAGATATAACTTTTGAACTAAAAGACATGACTCTTCAACTAAATGACATGCTCTTGGACTACATTTATTAATTTAATTTGGTGTACACCAACACTGCCTTCCGTAAACCAAATTTGCTTCGCACTCCCAAAGTTTCAATATTTTTTGAGAAAATATTCCTTCCAAGTGGTTTTGTAAAAATATCGGTCAATTGCTCATCACGTTGGCAATAATTGAGATTTAATATTCCTTCATTTATTTCTTCATCCATAGCCTCTATCCATAATCACTTTTCTCAATGGACTTGATTTCTTCATCCATAGCCTATATCCATTTTTCCTTCTTTTGAGGTTTCTTCATATGAAACCTGATCTTCTCCCGTAAAAAATGCAAAATACATATAATCACCAGTATTCATCTCTTCAGTTTCATTGCAAATATCCACTAGACTTCTCATTTTCCTTGGTATTGACTCTGGGGAATTTTGACAAGGCTCAGCAGCTTCATCATTTTCAGATTGTGAAGGTTGAAATTCATCATCTTCAACCTCAAGAACTGACTGATTTGATATTCCAGAAGAATCTGAAAAATCATAACACACCTTTTCGTCAAAGCGCACATCTGTGCTGGTCATGAATTTCTTTGACCTTGGATTGTAAAGCTTGAATGCTTTAGTTTCTGGCTATAACCGATGAAAATGCATTTTTCCGATTTGTCATCAAGTTTTGATCTAATTGCAGCAAGATAGCCAAATGTTCTTTGATGACTAACATTCGGTTTCTTGCCATACTAAACTTCGTTTGGAGTTGAGTTCTCCAAGTTCTTTGTTGGTGACCTTTTTATCAAATAAACAGCATAAGACACGGCTTCGGCCCAAAACTCCAGCGGTACATTTTTCTTTCTCAACATGCATCGAACCATATTCACTATTGTTCGATTTTTGTGCTCCGCGATACCATTTTATTGCGGTGTATAATGAGCAGTCAATTCATGCCTGATTCCATGATTTTGCGAAAACTTTCAAATAAAGAAGATACATATTCTCCTTCACAATCGCTTCTCATGTTCTTTATTTGAAAGTCAGATGATTTCTCAACTTGGATCTTGAACTCTTGGAAACATGAAAGAGATTGGGATTTTTCTTTGACAATAAGGACCCAATTTTTTTTGTATAATCATCGACGAATAACAAGAAATATCTACCTCCTCTAAGCGATGGAACTTGCATAGGACCACAAAGAACAGTGTGCACTAGCTCCAAAGGTGATTGCGACTGCCACTTTGATTTAGATGGAAAAGATTCACGGTATTGTTTTGCATAGGACCACAAAGAACAGTGTGCACTAGCTCCAAAGGTGATTGCGACTGCCACTTTGATTTAGATGGGAAAGATTAACGGTATTGTTTTCCCAATTGACATTCTTCACACACTTCATCGATCACATCGATTTTGGGAAGACCTTGAATCATGCAACTTTTGGACAACTCTTTTGAACTTCGATAATTTAGGTGCCCGAATCTTTCATGCCACAACTTCAAAACTTGGTTTTCAAAAGTGATATAACAATTAACATTCAATACATCAAGTTTGATAGGGAACAAATTGTTCGATCCCAATCTAATATTTGCAACATGATGGTTTTTATTTTTCATGATGCACATATCTCCAACAAAGCGAATACCAAAGCACTTTCTCAACAAATGACCGACGCTTAGTAAATTATTATTCAATCCAGAGACATAGTACACCTCCGATATTTTCTTAATTTTTCTGATCTTCATCTTGAGAGATATATCTCCAACACCATGGATTTTATATGACTTGGATCCTCCGATCGTCACTTGACCATAATTCGCTTCTTCAAGTGTTGAAAACAAATCTTTGTTTCCATTCATATGCCGACTTACACCACTATCCAAATAACAAATATTTTTGGCATTGCCATCAGAAGCAATTAATAATATTTCAGAGGTTTCAATTTCACTTTGATGTAGAAACTCTGTCTCGCATTTTTTCTCCGAGTTTTTTTCCCAACAATTATATATTTTGTGACCAGGTTTATGACAATGATCACACTCAATATAGAGTTACCTACCTTTGTAGGTACCTCGGCCTCCGTGTAACACCCCAAATATTGAGACTACCTGGGAAAGCTCAATAGATTTGATTGGTAAACTCATACCATCAAGGTGTATCTTCTTTTCTGGAAGCCCTATCATTGAAACTCCAAAGTTAAGTCTTTCCAGGGTGCGCGTAAGTGAGGAAAATTCTACGTGTCTGCTTAGAAAGTTTCGAGCTGACGTGTAGTTTTCTGGTGGTTCGCATGCTTACTTGGCGAATTTTGGAGGTTTGGAAACTTACTAAATATAAGAATTCTAATATCTACCTAACTTTTTATATTTTCTTTATTATATTTTTCCCAACTTAATCTTTTTCTTATTTTATATTTGCTTAATTTACTATTTTTCTTTGGTTATATTTTATCTAATTTACTATTTTTCTTTGGTTATATTTTATCTAATTTACTATTTTCTTTTATTATTCTAATATAAATATATAAGAAGTCATATGCAATTAGAAATAAAAATTCAAATTACTTATCTTAATTAAAAGATAAATTAATTATAAAATAACATTAATTACAAAAAAACTTAATTATTTGTTAATAACTTAAATACGTTGTATTTTCAATAAAAGCTAAAATACTTTGTATTCTTAGGAATTAAACTATATAATATAATTAGATTACGAGTTACTTGCAATATTTTAAGTATGTACTAAATATTATTAACGAATTCGATTTAAATATAAAAATATAAATTTATATAATAATAATTAATAAATATTAATTAGACACCAGTACAATACGACACGTGTTGAAAATATAAAATCTTTTGAATTTCTCTAAGTTGTAACTAAGAATAATTATAGAATTTAATTAAAATATAAAAATATTTAATAATAACTAACTAATAGAAATTAGACACGGGTTGAGCATGTAATAAGGTTTTGAATTTATTTACGTACGTAAATATTAAATTATTAACGAATTTAATATAAACATTAAAATATAAAAGTATTTAACAATGAAAAATAATAGTTAATAAATAGTAACTAGCCATATGTAGAAGACACGAGTTGAGAATACGATATCTTTTGAATTTGTCTTATTTTTAGATTTAGAAACTCTATAATGGTCATAAATATTTTTTATATTTATATTTTGATAAATTTCGTATTTCACACGGCTGTTAAACTAGTACACACACACACACACACACACACACACACACACACACACACACACATATATATATATATATATATATATATATATATATATTAGTTCAAATGAGAACCATGTTCCTATATGTGAACTTAGGGTTAGTTATGGGCCCTTAGATCTAATTAAATGGATGAATAAGATTTTTTGTGTATTTCCTTATTTAATTAAAAGCATTATGATTATATAATAAAAGCACTACTGGTGTATATAACTAAAATTATTAATAAAGGCATTGTGATTGTATAATAAAAACACTGATGATATATAATAAAAGTACTAGTTCGCAGGTTCGCATATAATGACATGGTTCCATTTGAACCCACCCATATATATATATATATATATATATATATATATATATATATATATATATATATAGAGAGAGAGAGAGAGAGAGAGAGAGAGGGAGAGAGATTGGTTCAAGTGAGAACCAAGAGCTCATCTAACACCACACAATTGGATGGATTGAGTATATTATTTTAATTAGTTTATTATATAAGGTAAATTGCGGCTGATATTATTACTAATTATTATTAATATATTACACGTTTGTATATAAAGTAAATTGCGGCTGCTACTTATACGACTGCACTACTACTTTTGCAGTAGTGCATTGTTACTTATGCGATATACTGTATTACTACTTATGAGACAGACTGCACTACTACTTATATGCTATTGCTACTACTACTTATGCGACGAATCGCTACTTATGTGACATACTTATGGAGTAGAGTTTAGAAGGGGAAGAAAATAATCATTCATTGATATGAAGAATTAAGAATACATCACAGTCACAACTTGTCTTTATATACATACTGATGTGGACCAAAATGTCTGTACGTAATATTATGTGATATATGTGGGTATTTGTGGAAAGCGACCTCATTTCTAGGAGAGGGTGTGCCTCCTGGAAGATGGGCGAGCTGTATTATGTCTCTGAGAAGTGAACGAGCTGAAGGCTGTTCCTTGAAAGTGAACGAGTTGATATGGTTAGAGTAGCGACCTGTAGTATGAGGATGAGTTCTCATATAGGGTCGTGACCTCTTGTGGTTTGAGCTGTGTACTTGAGCTCGGTTATGGGCTTTGTGAATATCAAGCCTGCGGGCTTAGTGTGAATGGTTTATGAGGTTTTTGTGGACTATATGGGCCCAGTCCTATTCTATTAATTTAATGAGAGGTTTATTATTTATGGGAACTTACTATATGGGAGGAATCCTAATTCTAAGACAGTTGTGATATTTATGGAATTGTGGTGTGAGAAGGTAACCCAAGATTGTGGAGGGTTCCTCTTATCTTTATAAAAGGAGGTGTATACCTCTCATTATTCTAAGCCTATGATATCATAATTGCATCTTGAATGATTTGAGTGAAGGGATTGAGTGTTATGATTTTGCTTATTAACTTAAGCGTCGGAGGATCTTAACGGGCTCGAAATCCGGCCCGTCTGAGGCGCTTTTTTGCAGGATCGGCGAGGTTGCTAGGAGATTTGTGGAGAGTTTCGAAGGTCGTTGAGACGTATTTCATCATCAATTCAGGTCTCTGATCTCTTATGAGGTTAGTACCCCCTATATTTGGTAGTTCAACTTTTTGGACTTATCAAATTGGCGCCGTCTGTGGGAAAGAGGGACATCGAGTCCTTGAGCGAAAGACGTGAGGTACACAATTTTCGTAGGTCTAAAATCTGATTGCGCAATAAACTTTAAAAATCGTTTTCTACTGTTTCAACCGTTAGATCGCGTTGAAATTTTTACAAAACGTCAAAGACCTTTTAATTTACGTTTTGAACGGTGGAGATCGGATTTTGAGATGTGAGAAATTTATATAAAATTTTGATCGAAGCAGTTTCTATTTTCGGAAAATCCTGCACAGTGTTTTTCAAAATACGATTGTGCATAATATAACCGTTGGATCAACTCGGAAATTGGATATGTTAATATAAACATGTTGAAGTTCAATCTGAACATTAGGGATATAATTATGAGTTTGGGAAAATTTTATAACGAATTTTAAATAGAGCTGATCCTGTTTCCAAAAATTGCTTGTCTAATTTCTTTTGAGAATTAAGTTATGTACACTTTAATTGTTGGACGGAGTTGAATTTTGGGTATAATATGTACGATATATAGTGGTTAAATATGAATAGTGGTGGAGATCAAATTTTGAAAATTTGTGAACACGAATAAAGGTCGTGATGCTTGCAATTTATTTATTGATCATATACTAACGGATTGAGTAAGGTCTATTCGTTGAGTTTGTATTAATGTTGGTTTTTGAGGATTACTTTATGTGTTGCTTGGACCTTAACCCGGGAATGGTCAACGCAAACAAACGTGATGAGGTCGCGTGTTCAAATATTCAAGGGATGATCCATTTTGTTACTCGAAATCTAAGGTGATGAGGTCGTGTATCAACATAACACAACAAAATCAACACAAATTGAGATAAGTATTTATTTTGTTTTAGATGTGTTTAAATGAGGATGATATGGTTTGGTTGACTGATGTGGTTGTCATGTGGAATACTTCCTTATTGACTTGATTTATATGGGGATAGACTTATGGTTTATTTGATTTAATAGAGATAAACGTATGGTTTATGTGATTATATAAAATATTAATTATCCATGTGTGGTTTAACATTCGGTTGATAAGGACTTATTTTGATTTTATATGGTTATGAACATGCTAAGAATTGGTCATTTTTACACATTCCCGTACGAAAATACAGCACTACCACACTTCAGTAAATTGGTCATAACTCACTGTTGGATTATCCGTTTTGAGATCCGATTTTTGAATTGGAAACTAGACTCGTAGGGATTTCCATTGATATGTAGTTTGGTTTTTAATTCATTACCGATTAAAACAGTTTAATCTTCAAAGTTGGTATATGTGTGCTGAGAACTTTGTGTCAGTTTTTGTTTTGATCCTATATGGCTTGATGGTGATATGATATTGTTGTTGTGGGGAATGGAGACCTTCGATGTGAAAAATGTTTGATTAACATGTTATTGGCGCAAGTATGGTTTTTATATTCGGATGAGATTTTCTATGATTATGCTAACGAATGTGGGTGCAGGGCCTGTTTAGGTCGTATTAACTTAGGGTTAATTTGTGGGTTACCCGATATGTAATTCGGATATGGGTAACCCAATGCGAAGAGGTAGCCAATGTTTAAGGCCATGTACCAGGTCGCGCGTCCAAACATTGACAAAAAGGAGATCAGGGAATTACGCTACCTAATAACAAAAAGGTCGCGTAGTTGGATATTCGAGAAGAGGTGAATGCGCCAATATGAACACGTATCGGGTACGCTTTTTGAAATCTCATGAAAGGGACGGTTTTCCATTTTATGCCCTATTTATTTTTATGTGGTTGAGCATGGGGGAATAATTGATTTATGCGATTTAATATGGTGACAAGATTTATTTGAGATGATTTAAATGGTTGTGGTGTGTGATTTAATTTAAATGATTAAGATCTGGCCACATGTGGAGTTTATGTCGTAATAGTTATGGTTTGGTGGTTTATGATTTGAGTTCGGAGAATACATATAATTAACTCGTTACGGTCTCCGCGACCTCCTTACGGTCTCATGCGACCTCATTATATAGAATAAGGTATGGCTTTATGATTATGAAAATATTTAAGCCTCAACGGCCAGATTTTATGGGTTTTATGTTTAATTTCCGGCGCTTTCATTAGGTCGATAATGGTTAAATTCCGACGCTTTCATTAGGTCGATGATGGTTAAATCCCGACGCTTTCATTAGGTCGATGATGGCTAAATTCCGACGCTTTCATTAGGTCGATGATGGTTAAAACCCGACGCTTCTATTAGGTCGGCGATGGTTTTTATGGTTATGGGCTGACACTTGTTTTAGGTCGGCGGGCTGTGGAGAGGGTAACTCTTGTGTTGGAGGTTACTTCTCTCACAGTGAAAGTGAAAGTGACAGTGGACCGACGCTTGTTTTAGGTTGGCGGGGCGGGAGAAGGTAACTCTGGACTGGAGGACACTTCTCCCGACCTGGCAAGAAGGTTGTGATTGTATTGTGGCAGGAGAAGATAGCTAGGGCATCTCTCCCGACCAAACGAAATAGTGAAAGTTGTGATTGTATTGTGGCGGGAGAAGATAGCTAGGGCATCTCTCCCGACCAAACGAGATAGTGAAAGTTGTGATTGTATTGTGGCGGGAGAAGGATACTCTGACGGAGGGCACTTCTCCCGACCAATGAGATAGTGAAAGTTGTGATTGTATTGTGGCGGGAGAAGGTAACTCTGGACCGGAGGGCACTTCTCCCGACCTGGCGAGGTAGTGAGAATTGTGATTGTATTGTGGTGGGAGAAGGTAACTCTGGATTGGAGGACACTTCTCCCACGAGTTGTTCGAAAAGTTGAATAATATAAATAAAGTTGGGCAACCTGTTTTTTAGTTGCGATGGATAGTTGTTCCTTTTGCGAGCTAATATGTTTTTATGTGTGTTCGGGATCTAATTGAGATCTTGTGGTTTCCGGATGGAAAGTGTGATGGATATTATTTGATATTACCATATGGTTAAATGTCTTTGAGAAATTTTATTGCAGGGTGATGATTGAAAGGTTGAGTAATATAACTTTGGACGAGCTGTTCTGTTCTTATATAATGATTAAATTGTTGCTTGTGATGGATAGTTGTGTTGAAATATGTACTCTTTTTGCGAACTAGTGTGTTCGAGATTTACGTGAAGATCTTATGGTCTCCAGTTGAGTGATGTTTGAAGTTATGGTGTGATGACATGTCCTTGAGAGTTTGAATTGAGAAATTGTGTTGAGAAGTGGTGTTTGTGATGTGAAGTTATGTTTTTGTGGCGGGAGAAGGTCACTCTAGACCGGAGGGCACTTCTCCCGCACAAGAGCTCGTTGTGTTGTGAAAGTGCGAAGTTGTGTTTTTTGTCTAACGGGAGAAGGTAACTCTGGACTGGAGGGCACTTCACCCGGCCACGTGATCTTGTGGAAAGTTTATGAGGTTGTGTTTTTATGTGGCAGGAGAAGGTAACTCTGGACCGGAGGGCACTTCACCTGCATAGAATTTGTGTTTTGAAAGTTGGGAATTTTTTGTGATATATAATAAATGAAGTTGCGCGAGCTATTTTGATTTTCTGTCACTAAGTGGTTGTGATGTTTTACTTGTGGTTGGAAGTGATATGCTTGACTTACGTGTTTTTCTCATGCTCTTTTTGTTTAGTAGATGGTTGTTCTTATGTGAGCTAATACATTCTGTACGCTGTTTGATGGGTTATTATGGATTATGGCATCTTGGCGAGCTAATGAAATTGTTATGGTTATAAGATGATGTTTAAGTAATGATTACGGTTTGAGGTATGGAATATTTTTTTTAATCGACTTGTTTTAGGTCGAGTAAGTGGCTTATGGTATTTTGAATTTTCAAAAGCGTATGATTCTATTTACTTGTATTATTATGCCCGGTTATAACTTCAGGCTGTGGAGGGAAGGCTGTATGATTTTAGGTCGTCCAGTACGGAGTCTGGGGACTCAACTTGGGGACTCGCAGGTTGGATGATTGATGAAGAGTGGTGAGGCCATCATATATATACAGTTGGAGACTTGGTATGGGGACTTTCAGATCGTCCCTCGCGAGGTGATCATGCTATCTTAAGAAGAAGCGAGCTCGGTGCGTCGACCTTTTGTAGGTCGCAAGTGTGATTAATGATCTATAATGGATTATTGATATTGTTGCTCGATGAGATCGAGTTGGGTAATTCTGAAATATGATTTTATGAGGTAGAGTGATGGTTTGTGTGCATATGTTGTTTGTGTTTGTTTGATTTCATGTTCACATTTCCTACCTGATTCCATACCTCAATCAGCTAGAACATGGGGGACTAGCTGATGTGGACCAAAATATCTGTACGTAATATTATGTGATATATGTGGATATTTGTGGAAAGCGACCTCATTTCTAGGAGAGGGTGTGCCTCCTGAAAGATGGGCGAGCTATATTATGTCTCTGAGAAGTGAACGAGCTGAAGGCTGTTCCTTGAAAGTGAGCGAGTTGATATGGTTAGAGTAGCGACCTGTAGTATGAGGATGAGTTCTCATATAGGGTCGTGACCTCTTGTGGTTTGAGCTGTGTACTTGAGCCCGGTTATGGGCTTTGTGAATATCAAGCCAGCGGGCTTAGTGTGAATGGTTTATGAGGTTTTGGTGGACTATATGAGCCCAGTCCTATTCTATTAATTTAATGAGAGGTTTATTATTTATGGGAACTTACTATATGGGAGGAATCCTAATTCTAAAACAGTTGTGGTATTTATGGAATTGTGGTGTGAGAAGGTAACCCTAGATTGTGGAGGGTTCCTCTTATCTCTATAAAAGGAGGTGTATACCTCTCATTATTCTAAGCCTATGATATCATAATTGCATCTTGAATGATTTGAGTGAAGGGATTGAGTGTTGTGATTTCGCTTATTAACGTAAGCGTCGGAGGGCCTTAACGGGCTCGAAATCCGGCCCGTTTGAGGCGCTGTTTTGCAGGATCGGCGAGGTTGCTAGGAGATTTGTGGAGAGCCTCGAAGGTCGCTGAGACGTATTTCATCATCAACTCAGGTCGCTGATCTCTTCTGAGGTTAGTACCCCCTATATTTGGTAGTTCAACTTTTTGGACTTATCACATACATATGTTAATATGTTAATAAATAATTAGGAATGAACTCAGCCATTTAAATAATAGGATTTGTACCCGATTTTCACATCAGAAATGATTATATATATATATATATATATATATATATATATATGTATATATATATATACATACACACTATTGCTTTCGAATATATTTGACAATGGTGATCTCTTTTAAGGTTATAATTTTTAAAAACATATATGTCACTAATTTTACTTATTTATGGTAAATTTACCATACTTACTTTTTTATGAACAATCAAGAATGTTCATTTGATTTATTTGTAAATAATGTGTATTGCTAATAATAATGTGCTGATGGGTTGGTGCTAATAATGCATATGGGTTGTAATTAGTGATTACTTGTTTGAATATTTGCATTGTAATCCTCATCTATAATGTTTGCTAGTATTTATCTCATGCATTGCACAGATAATTATTTTAATATTTAATGACATAAAAAATATAAAATCAATTGGTTTTAAATAATATAATTATGTAGATTTGAGCAATATAAATATTTTTACCTTAATCATTTTTTAAAGATCGAATAGTATTATAAATATTTAACTTTGTTTATAAATGATTATTATTGGATGAAATATTTCATTGTACACAACATTCAATTTTTCTTCATTACGTTTAGTCACATCAGCGCAATTCTAGATTTGTAAACATTTACGATTGATCACTGTTGGTATTGCAACGTGCAATTGACCATGACTGAAAATCGACTCTTTCAAGAACTCAATCGGTAATGGAGAGAGTTTACATTTAGAAAGATATAATAATAAAGTAAATAATAGATTCATTACTTAACTCAATTGTAAAAGAATTACGTGTTTAATGATTAAAAAATATAATAATTTAAGACAAACAAATCAATTAAGAAAAGTAGTAGTCATTCGATAACTATGGAAATGAGGGACAGAAAATTAACTCTAGAATATAACAATGGAGAATGATGGAGTATAAATATCCTAAAGACAATCATATTTAAAGACATTATACCTGATCACAATTATTATATATATCGTTATATATATATATATATAGAAATGCATTTATTGAATTATAATTTTGATTGTTTGTGGTTATTCATATAAATGTTCCCGTAGAATTAATGTTGTCTTTGATATGGTGAGATGTCACTGATAGAACATTACTCTTAAAATAGCCCCAACTAATGATTATCAAGATTGAGATATTGATAATATAATATATGTCGGCATGTGGTCTGCATCACATTCTTAGAGAATGCAGTAGTCTCACGACTAGTTATTCGTGATGGACACATGGATACTTTAGAGAGTATTGGTAAACCCTGCTGATAAGTTATTTATTGTATGTTTACAAACTTATCAGTGTATAAAGCGTGTGATAATCCTTTGACTTGAGATCAATACGCATCTTGTTTACTGAGTGATGCACTTTGACCATGACCAATGTTTGCACTCCTTTTCGTGTTAGATATGGATTGTGTTGGGTACATCATGATGTAAATGAAGGTGGTAGTTGAGCCAAGAAAGAATTCATTACTCGATTGGAATCTTGAGAGAGATTACTCATAATCTCTGTATTAGGTCGACTAAAGTCACTGACCAATGCAAGAGACAGATTCAATATAGTAGTTGAGTATGGTCTAGTTGTCGACTAATAAGGATGTGATAAATTGATTAAACCATTGAGATAGACACTTGAATAAATCTTAAACTTGATCGAGTGATTCGAAATGGAAGGAACTTCACCAAAACTTTGTATAAAGGTTATAGTTCGCTGAGTTCAAGTGAATGTTCTTTATATATTGAGTTCGTCCAACTAATCCGTCTAGCAGTTTTGTTTGGATCATCATTAGATTGATGTCATATATAAAGGCATATAGGGTCACACTATATGCGATTACTTTTTCGACTTAAAAGTGTATCAAGAAAGTAATAAATATCCAATTTGGAAATGTAATATTTAATTGTTAATTATGATGTTTATTTCTATTTGATAGAAATTACTTACTTAAATTAAATTGGATTTTGATTTAATTATCTATGTTATATTAATAAAGGTATTTGGGCCAAATCTGTTTTGGGCCCATGTCTTGGAGAGTCCAACTCTTTTTAGGATTAGAGTTCTCTTATGTAATTAGTATAAATATAACATAAAGTCATAAGTTGATTAAAGAGAGTTTTTAGAAGGCAACATAACAAATCCTGATTTTGAGATTGGGGAGTTCTTGAGCCTTCACGAGGTACCTTAATATTGAACTCGGAAAATTATTATATTGAAGTTGGATGGATGAGATTTTTTGTGTACATTAATGACGTACATCAATGAACCTATGGTCAATTATGGGCCTTAAAACTAATTAAATGGATGGATGAGATTTTTTGTGTATTTCCTTATTTAATTAAAAGTATTAGGATTGTATAATAACAGCACTACTGGTGTATATAACTGAAATTTTAATAAAGCACTGTGATTGTATAATAAAAGTACTGATGCTATATAATAAAAACACTAGTTCGCAACTTTGCATATAAGGACATGGTTCTAATTTGAACTCACCCATATATATATATATATAAATCACAAATCATATAGCATAAATCTAAATCAAATAAAATATTCACTTTTCAATCAACATGGCATTTGAAAAACCCCACCACGCACGTTTTAAAATCACCATCACATTTTGAGAAAAAAAATTAAAATTCGTTATTGGAGGAACGAAATCTCCCGACCAACGTCGTACACCACGTCATAACCGACGTAAACCCAAACCAATCACAATATGTATATCATAACATAAATATTAATTAAACACAGCTTGCCGATCACCATGGCATATCAAAACCACCACCACAAATATTCTAAAACTTTTCAAATATGCAATCAAACCCAAATATTTAAACAATTATAATTCAACCCCAATTTCTCGAAATATCCCAAATTAAACTCTAAACTAACCCTAATTTTTGAAAATGAACTCAAATATCAAAATAATATTTAACCCTAATTTCTTGAATTTATTGCCAATTAAACCCAATAATAATCAATATTTTTGAAATCAACCCCAAATATATAAATATTTACAATTCAACCCTCAATTTTGAATTAATTGATGAATAAACCCCAAACTAATCCTAATTTTTTCAAAAGAACTCAAATATCTAAATAATTATAATTTAACCATAATTTCTTGAATTAATTGCTAATTAAGCCCAATAATAATCAATATTTTTGAAATCAACCCCAAATTTTGAATTAATTGATAAATAAACCTTAAACTAACCCTAATTTTGAGAACGAACTGAAATATCTAAATAATTTTATCCTATTTTCTCGAGATATTCCAAATTTAACCCTAAACTAACCCCAACTTTCAAAATCAAACTCAAATATCTAAATAATTACAATTCAGATCTAATTTCTCAAATTATTTGCTAATTAATCTCAATAATAATCAATATTTTCTATATAAAATCACAATTGTATATATAAACAATTAATTAAAACTTAATAATAAAAAAACCCTTTGTTGGTGGTTGGCCGAAGGTGGTGGCGTCGTGGTAGTGGTGGCGCCGGCGCGGTGGTGGTGCTCTCGACTCCGGTGGTGGCTCGCATTTTTGGTGGTGGTGGTGCTCTCAATTCCGTCGCGGTGGTGGTGGTGCTCGCCGATCTCCTCTCCTCCGTCGACCTCCTCTCCCTTACTCTGCATTTTTTTTAAACTTCTGTGAAGAAACAGATTGGGCAGACGAGCTGTCTTTAAATTGAGAATGTCGACGGCCTAAATGGCCGTCAGCAATATTTTTTTTCTTCTTAATATTGCTGATGGTTTCTGACCCGTCAACAACGAGGCCCGTCAGCGATCCGTTAGCAAACTTGTCGCTCAAAATAAATGCTGACGGGTTGCTGACGGCCCTTGCCCGTCAGCATTTATTTTTCCATCAGAATCAACCAGCATATGCTGATGGTACTTTGACCGTCAACAATTCTCATCAACATTAGCCTATTTTTCTTGTAGGGATATCCTTACACACCTTTAAAACATGATAAACCCTAACAATATGAATTCTAAAACATATATATCAACTTCAGAAAGAAGAAGGAAAAAAAAAAGATAAACATTACACGCATGTTGCTATTATATAAATTAAATTATATAATGATAAAACATATAACCCTTAATTTTATTAGGGTCACATGTTTAAACATAAATATCACATTTAACCGACATCTAGAACTAGTACTGAAATACATTTACTTCATCCTCTTAAACTTCAATAAAAAATTATTAAGAAGAAAAACAAAACAGACCTACTCGCCAACAAAGAAAAAGAAAAAAAAAACTAATATTTTAGCATTAAGCTTCAGTGGGCATCAAACGTCCGCTACTGAACTTTATGTTATGCTTTTTTAAGTTTTAAAATTTCAAATTCAATTTTATTATTTATTTTTTAGCCTACACTTTTAATTTTGTAACACCTCCATAATGGTCATTATTTTTCATTTAACTCTTGAATCTCAAAAGACACTCTAACACTATATATAGTAATACCTAGGGATCTAGCTAAGCACACAAAAATACTTAAAAGCATACAAACAATTCTTGCATTCTTTATAATATTTTGGGCAACGTGATAAGGTCTTATTCTTTTTTTTCTTGTGAACGTATTCACAATAGAAGATACCGGTTGTGACCTTCTTGGGTTTTATCTTGGGATGGTGGTGTACCGCTAAAACCTGCACGGATGGAGGCCGTGACGATCTTAGGACAGCGTCTAGTGGCGTGACTCCTACAGGCCGGCTTTCTACTTTATACATTATTTTATTTAATTTTATTTCAAGTGATTTTCATACTTCATTTTAGTTAATATATATATTTGCAAGCAATTTAAAATTATAATAAATAATTTTCCATAACAATCTAAGATCGTGATGGCCTCCCTCTGTGCAGGTTTTAACGGAACACCACCACCCCAAGATAAAACCCAAGAAGGTCACAACCAGTGTCTTCTATTGTGAGCACGTTCAGAAGAAAACTAAAGAACAGACCTCATCACGTTGCCCAAAAATTATAAAGAATGCAAGAATTGTTTGTATGCTTGTAAGTGTTTTTGTGTGCTTAGCTAGACCCCTAGGTACTCCTATTTATAGTGTCAGAGTGTCTATTGAAATTCAAGAGTCAAATGAAAAAATAATGACCATTATGGGGGTGTTACAAAATTAAAAGTGTAGGTTACAAAAATAAATAATAAAATTGAATT
The DNA here is from genome assembly GCA_014905375.1 of Phtheirospermum japonicum. Taxonomy (NCBI): domain Eukaryota; kingdom Viridiplantae; phylum Streptophyta; class Magnoliopsida; order Lamiales; family Orobanchaceae; genus Phtheirospermum; species Phtheirospermum japonicum. The sequence goes on along the minus strand of BMAC01001025.1, from coordinate 76,116 downwards.
TGCAAGCAATTTAAAATTATAATAAATAATTTTCCACAACAATCTAAGATCGTGAACGAAACATAATTCATTATAGCAAATTTATGTTATTTCCGTGAAATGGGATTTTATTATTTAAATTATTTCTTTATAACCTTCTGTTACATATAGCATTTGGTAGTTGAATTTTTTTTATTGATATAGAATATTTACATGCCAAAGAATAGCTTTTACTTTATTATTCACTAATTGAATCAATTTTATTACGAGACATTGATTTTTTTAATCACAAAGTAAGTGTTCGTTTTTAACTTGTTATTTAAACTGGAGGCTATTATTAAAAATAAATATATATATATATATATATATATTTCATTTTAGCATATCAAAATATTAGTTGAACTTATTTTATGTGCTTTAAATATTTTGTGTGACATTGTGAATATTTGACTCCTACATATTTTGTTTCTTGTTCTTTGATTTGCCTGAAATAAAATCTCTAAATAAAATAATTGAAAATAAAAATTTGTGTAATGGCATCACATGAATAAGCTAATAATGTTAAACCCGGGAAGTTTTATGGGCTAAATTTTAAAGGTGGAAAAATCAAATGAAATATTGGTTAACTGTTCTAGGATTTATTTCTATCATAGATGAAAACATAGAATCAAGTTCTTGGCATACCCCTGAACAAATAAATTATCATTGTCTTAATCGTATTCTTAATACTTTATCAGATAGACTTTATGATGTATACCATACTATCACTAGTGCTAAAGAGCTTTGGAATACTTTAGAGGCTGAATATGGAATTGATGATGCGGGAATAGAGAGATTTCATGTTTCAAATTTTACAAATTATGTGATGGTTGATAGGAAATCTATTAGTGAACAAATTCATGAATTTCAAAATTTGTTAAAACCTCTTGAAAATAGTGGATCAAAGTTTAGTGAAGAATATAAAGTTTCATGTTTGATTGATAATTACCACCCTCATGGTCTTATTTTTCTAAGGGGTTAAGACATCAACAAGGGGCTTTGACTTGGCTCGAGTCTTTAATTCTTTGAGGATAGAAGAGCAACATAGAATAAGTTTTAAGAGAGAAGATATGAAAGTAAGAGTTAACCTTGTTGAAGATAAAAGGAATTATAATAAGTTTAAACCTAAGGGTAATAATTTTAAGTATAATAAGAAAGGCTGGAGATATAATAATAATAATAATAATAATAATAATAATAATAATAATAATAATGCTCAATTTAAAAATATTAAACCCAGAGATATCAAAGGCAAAGAAAAGGAAGGAGAACCATGCTTTGTATGTGGAAGGACCAATCATTTGGCTAAGGATTTCTACTACAAGAAGACTCAGAAGTACAATCCTAACTTCAACAAAAGTACAAAGAATCAACAAGGTCAAGTGAATATGTTAGTTGAAGGAGACTCATCCATCAGGTTAGAAAAGACTTTCCCTTTAGTAAACCTTACATATCATAATAATGATTGGTGGTTAGATTCGGGAGCTAATATACATGTTTGTTTTGATAAATTAATCTAAATCCTATCAGAACACAAGTAGAGGAAGTGTGACGCTAGGGAACAATACTGCTGCACAAATTCATGGGATTGGAAGTATTGATCTCAAGATGACTTCTTGGAAAATCTTGACACTTGAAGGTGTGCGGCATGTGCCTGATGTTAGAAGAAATTTAGTTAGTGGTTCTTGTTTAGTACAATGTGGCTACAAGCTAGTTTTGGAATCGAATAAGGTTGTTATTACTAGGAATAATGGTTTTGTTAGGAAAGTATTTGTGAGTGGTGGATTATTTAAATTGGACATTATTAGTGATATCAATGAAAGTTCTGGTTTTATTTTTAATATTCAATCTAATGTTTCATGTTATGAAAGATTGGGACACATTAGTAATAGAAAAATAAAAAGGCTTATGGGCTTAAATTTGATCCCAAAATCTGAAATAAAAGTTGATCAAAAATGTGAAGTTTGTGCTCAATCCAAACAAACTAAAAAACCTTATAAATCCATTCATAGAAATTCAGTTATTTTGGAATTAATTACCAGTGATGTTTGTGATTCAAATAGAACTCCAACTATAGAAGGGAATAAATATTTTGTGACATTCTTTGATGATTTTTCTAAATATAGTTACATTTATCTCATTAAATCTAAAGATGAAGTTTTTTAAAAATTTAAAATTTACAAAAGTGAAGTAGAGAACCAAATAGAGAAAAAGATTAAAATAATTAGATCTGATAGAGGGGGTGAGTATTCTTCGGGAGAACTAATAAAAAATTGTGAAGATAATGGTATAATACATGAATCTACACCTCCTTATTCACCTCAATCAAATGGTGTAGCTGAAAGGAAAAATAGGACTTTGATGGATATGGTTAATCCAATGTTGTTAAATTATGGAGCACCTGAGAATCTGTGGGGGGAAGAAACTTTATCTTCTTGTTTTGTACTAAATCGAGTTATTGTTAAAGATAACGATAAAGCTCCGTATGAGTTATGGAAAAAGAGGGCTCCAAGACTGAATTTTCTTAAAGTGTGGGGGTGTCTAGCAAAAGTAGTAATACCTTAGTTTAAGAGAAAGAAAATAGGACCTAAAACTATAGATGTTTTTCTTGGTTATGCTCAAAATAGTAGTGCGAATAGATTTTTAGTTGTTAATTCTGAAGTTAGTGGAATTTTTAATAATACATTTATTGAAGATAGAGATGCTACATATTTTGAGAATATTTTTCCTTTTAAAACTAGAATTCCTCATGAGCCTAGTAAGTCTACACTTGAATCTTTTAGAGGTGAGTCTTCAACTCGTGTAAATTTAGAATAAAGAAGACACATTAGTAGAATTAAGAAAAAGTAAAGAACCAAGGTTAAAAAGAGTTTCAGAGATGATTTTATTACATTCTTAGTTGAAGGAGATCCACAAACTTATGATGAAACAATATCTTCTATGGATGCACCTTTTTGGAAAGAAGCTATCAAAGATGAATATAATTCTATAATTCAAAATAATACTTGGGTTTGATCTCATTTACCTGCAGGTAGTAAATCAATAGGGTGCAAATGAATTTTTAAGAAAAAATTAAAAGCTGATGGTACAATAGATAAATATAAAGAAAGACTAGTGGCTAAAGGATTTAATCAACATGAAGGAATAGATTATTTTGATACTTATTCTCCAGTTGTTAGGATTTCAAGTATTAGAGTCTTATTAGCTTTATCTTCTATTCATAAGTTAATGATACATCAAATGGATGTCAAGACCGCATTCTTAAATGGGGATTTAGATGAAGAAATTTATATGGAACAACCTCAAGGTTTTAAGGTGAAAGGACAAGAGCATAAAGTATGTAAATTATTCAAGTCCTTATATGGTTTAAAACAAGCACCAAAACAATGGTATGAAAGATTTAATGTTGTTATACATAGTTTTGGGTTTAAATCAAATGAACATGATAAGTGTGTATAATGCAAGAAAGAAAATGGTGAATATGTGATATTGTGTTTATATGTGGATGACATATTAATTTTTGGTTCAAATTTGAGTTTAATTGAAAATGTGAAAACTTATTTGTAGAATAATTTTATGATGAAGGATTTAGCAAAAGCACATATAATATTGGGTATGAAAGTTAAAATGCTAAAATAAAGCATATTATTAAATCAAACTGATTCTATTGAAGAATTCTTGATAAAACCCAATTATTATGATTGTAAACCAGTGTCTACTCCTTATGATCCAAATGTACATTTACACAAAAATTCAGGAGAACCCGTGTCTCAATTAAAGTATTCTCAAATTATAGGATCTTTATTATATTTCATAAATAGAACAAGACCTGATATTTCTTATGCAATAGAGAGACTTAGTAGATACACACATAATCCTAGTAAGGATCATTGGAGGGCTTTAGAAAGAATACTTAAGTATCTTAGAGGAACTTTAAACTTCTACTTATGATACAAAAGTTTTCCAAATATACTTGAGGGATATAGTGATGCTATTTGGATCACTGATAATTCTGAAATTAAGTCAACTAGTGGGTTTGTTTTTATGATAGGTGGAGCAGCAGTAACATGGGAATCTAAAAAACAAAATGTTATATCTAGAAGTGCAATGGAAGTTGGATTAATAGCTTTAGATACTACTTGTACAACTGCTGAATGTTTGCGAGATTTATTACTTGACATTCCACTTATTTCAAAACCATTACCTGCTATTTCTATTCATTGTGATTGCAAAGCTGTGATTGATCTTGTGAAACAAACACATTCTAATAAAAAAATGAATAGACACTTACATGCAAGAAATAAAAGTATAAAATCTTTGTTGAAGAGAAATATGGTATCTCTTGATTTTGTAAAATCTGAGAAAAATTTGGCAGACAATTTGACCAAAGGTCTACCTAATAAAGGTGTTTTTGAATCATTGAGGGGGATGGGCTTATGCCCACAAGGGAGTCACCTCCAGGAGTAACCCAACCTTTGTGTTTGAAGAGCTCGTGAAGAAGGTTCAATGGGTAGAAACAACTTGTATTGCGTGACTCATTTAGCACTACTTTATAAAAGTGATAACTTTCCCATCCCTATGGTGATAGTGCTATATCGTGTGATATTAGGTTGGATTATGATCCTTAATGAAATCGAGGCGGGAATTAAGCATGGTATAGATCACACATACCCTTGGAGGTTTCACCTAAATGAGAGTTTCCATGAGGTTGTGGCTACGGGTTTGGGCGAACCCTAGAGACTCTCATGAGAATCAAGATTAGAGCGCATGGCCATTAATAACGCTAACCCGCTTGAACAAAGACTGATGTCAATACTATGTGTGTGATGTATGAAAATTTGATCAAGGGTTCCTAATTCAAGGCGTATTCCATTATGATTCCCTCAAATAGAAATCATCAACACTAAGTGTGGGATCAGGCCCGTAAGGCTCCTGCACCTATTACATAGTTGCCCACTATAATTTATTTTATATATATTATTAAGTTTTAAACCTTGTGGGGGATTGTTATGCTTTTTGAAGTTTTAAAACTTCAAATTCAATTTTATTATTTATTTTTGTAACCTACACTTTTAATTTTGTAACACCCCCATAATGGTTATTATTTTTTTATTTGACTCTTGAATTTCAAAAGACACTCTAACACTATAAATAGGAGTACCTATGTATCTAGCTAGGCATAAAAACAATTCTTGCATTTTTTATAATATTTTGGGCAACGTGATAAGGAATTGTTCTTTAGTTTTCTTGTGAACGTGCTCATAGTCTTCTTGGGTTTTATCTTGGGGTGGTGGTGTGCCGTTAAAACCTGCACGGAGGGAGGCCATCACGATCTTAGGACAACGTCAAGTAGCGTGACTCCTACAGACCAGCTTTCTACTTTATACATTATTTTATTTAATTTTGTTTCAAGTGGTTTTCATACTTCATTTTAGTTAATATATATATTTACAAGTAATTTAAAATTATAATAAATAATTCTACACGACACTTTATAAGTAATGGACTCATTCATACATCTAAAACATAATATGATACAAACATCAGAAACACATGCACACTAATCTAAGACCAACGTATAATTAATTATTAGGATATTATATCGACATACTTAGTTCTCATAAATGCATCTATGAATTCCTCCTGAACATCAAAATCACTAGCAATCTGATTAAAATATCTAATTGAAAACGTAATAGTTTACTAGGAGATCCATAATTTATATAGCTAATTACAAACTGAACAAATGAGACCTCAGAGAATTTGGTAGTCAGTGACGGTGAGGGCAACCACAAAATTTGGAGAAGTTGACGGAAAAATCGATTTTAAGCGGTGATGCAGAATAGTTGAGTTAAGAACAATAAACATCTATATATAGTTGTCCAGATGATCACGAATAAAAGAAAATATGTGATTTTCTTCAGTGCAATTGACTAATTGTAAGTGTAATAAAAGGTTTTATTAAATAAATATTATATATTCAATTCGAAATTGGCAAAAAATTTTAAAATGTAAAAAAAAATTAATATATTTGGTTGGGGACGCCAATGACAAGCGCGTCCCGCCCTTAATTAATAAAAAAAAGAGTCAAAAATACCGGGACGCGTTTGACACCCGCGTCTCAGACCGTTTTAAACAAAAAAAAAAGTTGGGGGCCCAATTGATAAAAAAAAATATTGGGGGCCAGGGCGCGGGTGTGAAACGCGTCCCGGGTGGAATTGTAAAAAAAAAAAAAATTGTCGGGCGCGGGATGTCGATGGCAGGCGCGTCCCGGCCCTATTTGCAATAAAAAAAATACCTGGTCTACTAAACCCTAATTTGTTATCAATAAATATACATATTCTTTATTTAGATTTTTTTTTATTTTTATAATTTGTTATTTCAAAATAAATAAACATATTTATTTATTTAGGTTTTTTTCTCTTTATAATTTATTTTAATTTTTTATTAGGAAAAATAAACAAATATATGTATTATTATAAGTGCATATCATAACAATGTCTTAAAATTACAAAAAAAAATTATTTCAAAATTAAAATAGAATAAAATTAAAATACAACAAGAAATAAGATTAAAATAGCAATTACAGTAATTTGACACTACATATGTGATCACATTCGTAATGGTTGATTTCCAATGAGATTGTGGTATTGACAAATGCAATTTAATAATTTTTATTGAATACCCAATCCATCAAACCGAATCAAGGTTCTCCATGTTTTAGATAAGCAGCAGTAAACTCAGCGTCGCCTACCACGTCATTCCAAAAACGTTCTAGCCATTCCGACGCTTGCACTTTGTTGGTCTCATGATCCCAAGTACAATGCTCATTTTCCAACATCATATGAAAATGCCTGTATCATTTTTCCAGAAGTTGAACTTGAACGGTTATGTCGTCCATTGTGAAGTCTTTCCCGATCGCAACATTAATTTTGTCCAACAAGATCCACGTGATATTGTTGCATAATCCTCTTCTAGGATCGTAGACACCATTGAGCTTACTCTCACGGAGGTCGTCAACCAGCTTCGTATCTATATGGATGCTCCACTCGGTTAAATTTCTATCGTAGAAAAAGAAATCTTCTTCGAAATTGAAATTTGGTACATTGTTTGGATGCTTGGAACTCATTTTTTATTTTTGTTATTGGAATACCTAGATGGTGGAGAAAATCAAAGGTGTAAGTGAGTTGTGTTTAAAAAATATAGTCCAATATTCAAAATTTATAGATGAGTTACAATTTCACAAGACAGATGTATTCAATGTGTAGTCTTTGTCACAGCTAAAGATGAAAACATAATGTTTAATGTGTAGTCTTGTCATAAAGAAAGTTGAAAAAGTATGGAATAGTGTCAGGTATTGTCACAACAAAAGTTGAAAAACCTATTGATTGTCACCAGCAAGGTTGGATAAACATGAAATGAATAATTTTATTAAATAAAGGAAAAACAAAAGATTACACATTTGATTATATAAAAAATAATAAATGTTACAAATTAAACATAGTACATAGTTGCACACCCAAACTAAGGTCATTCCAATCCCATTTTATTACACATTTGTGTACTAATACATTGAGAATGCATCAATTGAAAGTTTCTTCCACCTTCTTCCACAATGGTGTCACGTCATACAAATAATATTTTCATGATGCAACATTACCATATTCTTTTATTAAATTCTTTTTAGTAATTTAAATAAAACCAACACAAACAACATAATTATTTATAGACAGATGTGTGTACTTTACATATGCTGGAGAGACATTATTGTTGATAGTGGTATCAATACAGATCAATCCACGTTCTTCATCCCAAAAAACACCATCCTCAGAAAGTATTGCTTTCCACCAACCGTACCTCATCTCCATTTCTTCGATCATGTCGTAGATTTCTGGAATAGTAGGTGAAATTATGAAACGACTCAAGAGTAAACTTCTTATCTGCGGGACGCTCAAGATCACATACGCTTTTTTTGCACCTCCTTCAACACTTTCTTTCTGAGCGATTAGAAATCCCAAAATGACTTGTTCCATCTCCATGGTCCATGGGTTGAGTGCAGAATCATAGTAATTATTGTATATTTTTAGTACATCTGGATGGTTTTCGTTAAAGTTAGCCATTAGTAGTTGGTATAGTTTATATTTCTAGGTAGGTAGGTTTTTCTTTGTTTACACTCCCTTTTAATAATTACAAGTAAATTTAACGAATCATTATTATTCTAACTTGTTGTGATGAATAAAGGATTGTTCAATCAAAAGCTATTGCAACGCTTTTGATGAGGAATTATTGCTCACAAAAATGGAAATACTTTTTGTAGATGTGTATCCAACTAACCACAGTGGAAGTTGTACGGGTGGAAGTACTATTGAACATTGTATGTTGTTTTACCGACACTACTCTTTCTGTTTGGATTACGTTTGTTATTTCGTTGTGTAATATTTTTATGTTGTTGTACCAACACTGCTCTATTGCTGTGGGTTGTGTTTGTTATTTCGTTGTGTAATGTTTTTATATTGTTGTACCGACACTGCTATATTGTTGTGGGTTGCGTTTGTTGTTTCGTTGTGTAATATTTTTATGTTGTTGTACCGACATCGCTCTATTGTTGTGGGTTGCGTTTGTTTCATTGTGTAATATCTTTTTATCTCGCCCAAATCACCTCAGTTACTGGCTCGAAAGATTGTAATTTTAATGTTTTTATTTAATAGTTTTTTGTTTGCTTTATATATTTGATAACTACTGAGCTATAGAAAATAGAAAGTGTACCACGCACTAGAAAACTTCAACACAGTTAAAATAAATGTGATCCCGTGCCACACCGCTTTTTTTCTTGTTCTTGCGTAGGTCGTGATCATGTCCTTGTGGGGGAGCTGGTGGTTCTTGAATCGGCAGTTGCTCGTCACCTTCATCCTCATCCATATAAAAACCCCAACTCTGATATGCACGATCCGCAGTTTCAGTGAGAATCGACATGTGAATGGGTGCCGTCTGGAATTGTGGCCGCAAAAAGCCCATGTCATGTGCACGTACGAAGTTAAGGAATCCACTACTTCCATCAATATGAAGAAGATCGGTGAACGACTGCCCAGCAAATGAAGGAGTATAAAACTCTAGTGCGGATGGTCCAAATGTAGGAACGTAATCACCTCCATCGTTATATGATGATTAACCAACAGGATCTATATTTAACAGAGAAAAAAACTTATTATTTCAATATTAATCGTAAGGAAGTGACACATAAAATAGTTATTAACGAATCACACATTTACCATGATGGATGACTGGTGGTGGCCCAGGCGCGACTGCAGGTGCCCTGCGACGAGAGGATGTGGACGGGCCAGATATGCTCCTTCTTCCACTTCCGGATGTGTATGCTGTGGCAACTAGAGTATCATGAGATATACTCCTCCTGAACGGGCCATATATGCTCTTCTTCCGCTACCGGACGCGTATTCCGTGTGCTCATCTGGAGTATCCTCATGTAGCTCCCCACGAATATGGATGTGTTGCCTCATCTTATCGGGAACTGACTCGACCACATCGTGCATACGACGATAAGAGTCAAAATCGTCATCTTGAACATCTGACGCAACACGGTCGAGTCGCTGACTCCAAGTACCATACAAAACACAGAAAGTTGAACACCAAATGTAAGAAATAAATAAATGCATCGAACGATGAAAAAGTGAATAAGACTTATTACAATGGCCTCGCGAATGCCAAAGTCCGATGGCTGGTATCCTCCCTATGCATGTCTCTCCAAACGAGAGATGAAACGACGTGTATTATGCCGATACCATCTGCGATATCCGCTCGCCGTACCCACACCCCTTTGAACTAGAGTGCGTTGTATCCTCATGGACTCTCTTAACCCCCATGCCTGAATCCAGCCATGATGACGTACAGTCCACTGAACGTGATGCTCGTGTGCTCGAGAGACACTATGCAATGCCTCCACATCATCTACGCTGGTCTCTGGTATACTCTGACATATACCGAATTATCGGGTCACTCGATTAGGAAACTGGATCTCGATAATTTACCAGCATATCAGTGGACACACGCTCATCCAATTTGGACTCAAACATCTGTCCCCCAGTATAGCTATTTCAGGTGCACCCAAATCATAAGGATCCCATGTCACTGCACATCTCAATACTGAATCATCAATCTTCACCATATTATAAATATAAGCAAAATTTATTCATTTCAATATGTTTTGCAACCATGTGAAGGAACCAATGCCACGAACTATAACTCTCTGAATCAACAACTGCATAAGCTAGTGGCAAGACTTGTTGGTTTGCGTCAACAACAACTGCCATCAACAACGTGTGCTTGTACTTTCCAACCAAAAAGGTTCCATCAACACTGATCACCTTGCGACAATGTCCAAAAGCCTCGATACATGGTCGAAATGCCCAGAATACAAATCTTAACATATGCACATCGGGTATTCAAGAAGATTTGTGTAACCACTCGACCACTGTCCCTGGGTTGTACGTCTACAAGGCCCTCTATGTATTTTGGTAAATGTTGGACCAAATCCTCCCACGTCCCGTACACATTTTCACGAGCCCGTTGCAAACCTTGTCATGCCTTGTGATGTGGCACTTCATAACCATATTCTTGTACGACAGCCTTTTGGAAATGCGAAGCGCCATATAACGGGTCCTACTCGACGTGAGTGGTAATGAGCATAGCAATCATGTTTTTACATAAATTTGGGTGATCATGACGTGTAAAAGATGCAAGACATCTGTGAGCAGAACCCAATCTTGTGATTACCCAAATAACCTTTCATTTATGAAAACTAGCGCGGAGACACCATCCGCATTCGGGTGATTCGTTGATTAATGGATTCGGAAGCTCTACATGATTCTCCCCAAGTGATTTGGAAAACAAAAAACAAACAACTTCCCAAACCTTTGGATTGCTCTCTAACGCTCTATACGCACACTTGGCGACGCGCACAGAGTAATCTTTGACAGCCCACATCATATGTTTTTTTATCTCTGAATATCATGTTTGTCCTCAATACTCCTTCGTCTTTATCGTAGTAGTAGTCATGTTGGGAGACATCAATAGAATCAATAGAAATATCTTCGTAGTTGTAATCGAAAAATGGTATATTCTTGTAGAGTTTCGATCCTCTATCCACTCGTTTATGGGTTGTAGGGGAACGTTCAACTACGGTAGATTCAAAAGGATTTTCATTTGGTATGCTACCCCCCAACTGAAAGAATTTCTCGTCAATTTCACCATCATCTAGTTCATCTAAAATATTTTTAGAATCGCTTCTTTCATCTGGTACGAAGCAATCGACGGTGTATTCCGGGATCACAGTGGTGGAGGGGGATGATGCTCGGTGGTATCTAAATTCCCATAATCGATAGTAGTTCTTCACCCTCATCTCGTAGAATTGATGCATACATGTCATAATCATTGTCAAAAGAAATATTAGCCATATGTGCGATTACTTCTAAAATATACAAATGCCCCAAGAATAAACTCAATATTCTTAAATAATTAACAACTAAACATGACACGAATAAATTAATATTTTCAAAAAATTAATAATTCCAAATATTCACGTAATTAAAAAATAAATATATTCAAAAATATTCGTAAATAATTAATATTTTTCACAAAATTAGTAATTTCCACATAAAAAAATAAAATTAATTTTAATAAATAATTAACAACTAAACAAGAACCGAATAAATTCGAATTTTCACATAATTAAGAATTTCTCACAAAATAAATAAATAAAGATTTTTTTCACATAATTAATAATTTCTCACAAGATAAATAAATTCACATGTTCACATAATTAATAATTTCTTCACAAAAATAAACTCAAATATTCACATAATTAATAATTTCATCACAAACAAAAAACTCAAGTTTTCACATAATTAATAATTTCTCACAAAATAAATAAATTCAAATATTTACATAATTAATAATCTCATCACAACCAAATAAAATAAAATTTCACAAATAATTAAGAACTAAACACAAAACTAATAAATTGAACATTTCACATTATTAACAAATCAAATAAAATTTTAAAACTATTCACAACTAAAATTCACAAACATATAAATTCAATATATACAAAAAATATTAACTAAAATAACTAAAACATGAATTAAAACATATAAATCTAAGTACAATTTAATAAAATAATTATATATATATATATATATATCTTTTTTATGTAATATATATATATATATTGTTTTTAATTTAATGTAGTAATAATAATAATAATAATAATAATAATAATAATAATAATAATAAATGTAAAAAAATTAAAAAGACTACACATAAAATTACAATCTAAAATGTAGAAAACATAAAATTACCAATACATGTTAAAACTACATAAGACAACTGAACACAAAATACAAATAAAACATGAATTTGTCACGTTCTCTAGTTATTTATTTAATCAAATGTGTAATCTTTTGTTTTTCCTT
>BMAC01001024.1:269607-282470 GCA_014905375.1 Phtheirospermum japonicum | reverse complement strand
GGCGGCCCTTCGATGATCGGACCTCGATAGGGCATCCCGTGAAATTGAGAATTCGAACTTTGGGGGTCTTGGTTCGRAAAACCATTTCCCCCTTGGTCGAACGTCGTCGCATAGACGGGTTGTGGGTCTTGAAGATCCGCGGCTTGAGGTGCCGGCATGGGGCCGGTCGATAATGGGGGGTGCGGAACCCTTTGGTTGTCGTGGGCAGGGGCAGGAGGCGTCGGATTTTTGACTGAAGTGGCCATAGTTGGGTCTTCTATCACCGGTGATAATAAGGGAGGCAACGGGACGTCGGACGTGTCTCGCCTAATTACGGCTTGTGCGTCTCGTCGCAACCTCTCGGGGTTCGGCAAGAATGGAATCAACTCCTGTCTGAGCGATCGCCGACCTTGCATACACAACAACAACAAAAGATCACGCGTACCGAATGTAAACAATTAACTAACTACTATTTACAATAACAATAAGAGTAATTAAGAACGCCATTGGCCTTAATCCATCCCCAGCAACGGCGCCAAATTTTTGATCGATGAATCCTCGACGCACTATTTCGGAATCCGTCTCCGCAAGAGTACGGAGCCGGTTGTAGGGCGGCGAGTTCTTCCCGAGTCGTGTCTCTCGAGGATGGATGTTGTCGGCTTATCGGTTTCTTATTTGCTCTTATTTTCGGTTTCTTATTTGCTCTTATTTGCTCTTATTTGGTTTTGTTTTTTATAACTAAACTTAAATTGAAATAGGAGTTTTGAAAGCATTAAAATACGAAAAGAAAATTAAAGTTTATTTAAAAATGATTAATCTAAACTAGTTAACTAAGAAAGCTTGTAATTTAAATTAAGGAAAATGGAGGGAAAATTAAAGTCATGCTTATTTGAAAAAGTCAACATTAATTTAGCAACAATTCAAGGTTTAAAAAGGAAGATTATATAAAACTTCTAAAAACTTAGAAATTTATCTAAACAACTAAACAACATAAAAGCATAAGTTCAAAATTTAGAAAGCTCAAAAGCTATAAAATGAAAATGAAAGTTTTGATAATCAAAATAACAATTAAACTATGATCCAAGCATCAACACAAGATTAAAATATATAACATGAAACAAACTAGATTATAGAAAGATATTACCAAATGTATGTTTCTACAAAAATCTTGAAGAGGAAAGCTTGAAATCTTAACAATGGAGATGGCAAACCAAGGCTTGAACAACTAGTTAATAGAGATCTAACACTTAACTAAACTAGAGCTAATAAACTAACTAATTACTAGAATTTAAATTGAAAAGGAAAGGAAAATATTTTGCTATGTGTTGAAGGAGCTTCCTGGGAGGAAAAGTCCCTTGCTGCAAGTTGCTTTGAATGAAATGACGTCTGGTCCTTTAATCTTTCACAAAGGGACAAAAACGTGCAAAAGTGGCGAAAAATCTGCTTTTCAGTCGATCGACTGTAAAGCAGTCGATCGACTGGCAGTCGATCGGTCAAGTCGCCTGTCGATCGACTGCGCTGTCAAAACGGCCAGAAGCCCTGGAATCCAGTCGATCTCGGGGGATTCCAGTCGATCGACTGCAGTCAATCGGCCACGTCGGCAGTCGATCGACTGCGTTGTCCAAAATGTTCAAAAGTCCCTGGAATGCGGTCGATTTTGGGGTTCCAGATCGACTAGAAGGGCAGTCGATTGACTGAACTTCCAGTCGGTCGACTGAAATGCAGCACCCGACTCGATTTCTCATTCTTTTTACGTCTGCCGGTTTATCGAGCCTCGTCCGTTGTGCTTCCTTGCTTGTCCGCCCATTCCCGAGTCGAGTGAAAACGATCCCAAATGAGCGTGGGCCCTGATCGGACGTCCTACGTCCAAGAGAAAAACGAAAGAGTGAAAAACTACGAAAACTAATAAAAAACGTACAAAAACTAAGAAAACATAGAAATAACGAAAAACGGCCAACTCGACTTCTAAAACACCTAAAAGCAAGCAAAACACACGCAACATTATACAAAAACAGTAAGAAAAATATTTACAAAAAACGTGCAAATCACATACCACTCATTATTTTATCTTGCTTGTATCATATTCTGGGCTTTTATACTACCACTTACTTTTGACTTAAGCATCGGAGGACCTTCACGTGTCTGACATCCGACCCGTCTGAAGGTGCTGTTTTGCAGGACCGGCTAGGTTGCCAGGAGTATCATTCAGAGGTTTAGAAGATCGCTGTGATGTGCTTGGAAGCTGTTTCAGGTCGCTGATCTCATATTTGAGGTTTGTACCCCATATTTTTGATAACCAAACGTTTTGGATTTATCACTATGTTTTGTGCAGAATCTTGTAAATGAGATAAATAGTGGGAAATGAAACTTAATAAAGAAAATTATTTTTTGAATGTGTTAATAAATATGACAATTTATTGGGTGCACCGTGCTAGGTGTGCCCTGTTTTACGTGATGATATATGATAGTTATACGTGATGATATATGACAGTTGTACGTGATGATATATGGTAGTTATACGTGATGATATTTGTAAAAAATTAAGAGTTTAAGGTTTGTTTTTCCATTTTAGGGTATAGATTTCCATTTTTAGGGTTTAATATTTCATTTTAAGGTTTAGTTTTTTATTTTTTTTATTTAGTTTTCCAATTTAGGGTCCCGGCGAAAATCTATCATTCTGCCAGTTATATGTGATGATATGTGTTAGTTATATGTGATGATATGTGTCTGTTATATGTGATGATATATGATAGAAATTTAGGATTTAGAGTTTAATATTCAATTTCAGGGTTTAGTTTTTTTATTTTAGGGATTAATTTTTCATTTGTAGGGTTTAATTTTTTGTTTTAGGTTTATTTTTTTAATTTTAGAATTTTAAATCTTAGATTTAGAATTTAAATTACTGATGGTATGTACCAGTTATATGTGTTGATATATGTTAGTTATATGATAAGTTAAATTACATGGTGCACCTTACAAGGTGTACCTGAGTTCATGGTATACTCTCTCAAAAAATATGAGATGAAATACAATAATTAAAATTAATTTAATAAAAAATAATAATAATTAGAAATGATTGGTAGTTAGAATTGTGTAATTGAGTGAATTGTAAAATTTGAACTCGTAATAATAATCAATAATTGAATAATTTATATAAAAAAATGAATTGAAATGATTGAGTGAGTGAGAAAAAATTAAAAGTATGTTAAAAACATAAAACTCTAAAGATTTTTAAAAAAATAACAAGTTTTAAACATATAGGCAGGATATTTTGACCCTGTATTCATCTTCTTAATTAACGACATTGAGGTTGAGTTTCCTTAGACTTAGACTTGATCATATAGAATATTTTTTTCAAATTCAAGTTGACTGTTTTAATTAATGATAGTTATCATATATTTGCATTAATAGGATGTTACTATTTTATCGTACATTCAACGACTTATTACTTATATTATTATTATTATATGTTAATGTTACGAGCACTTCACGTTACGATCGAGTTTGTATATGTTTTACTATCGAGTTTGTATATGGTATCATTCCTATACAGTAAAGTAAAAATCTATTAATCTATGTATTTGATTCATATGATTCGTTTGACAAATAAAAAATTCCGATTCTTCGTTTGATCATATATCATCTAAAATTAATATTTACTTAATTTAATATTTTTTTATTGTATCTTACATTATTTAATTCTTTTATTACATTTTTCCTTATTCAATACTTTTCATTGATTCTCCTAATCTCCCCTATATATTAATGCAAAATATTCAAATTTTATGTGTCTGTTTCCCATGTTTTGTTAGCTTCGAAAAAAGAATTGGTGCTTTGGTGTTATCGAACCTAATATCTACCTAATTTAATATTTTCCTTTTATATATTTTTTTTATCTAACTTAATATTTTATATCATTATATTTTTCCTAACTTAATATTTTTATTTACTATATGTTACATAATTCAATATTTTCTTTATCATATTTTGCCTAATTGAATATCTTACTTTTATTACACTAATATAATAAAATATATAAGTCATAATTAAGTAGAAAAAATCTATATAAGTTGAATTAATTTTTATTTATGATAAAAGTTGAAATAATATTTTTAGAGAGAGATGAAGAGTTTGATCGACGTCTTAACATACATAAAAAAGATTTGGGTATTGGTATAATTGAGAAAATAAATATTAATTTTTAATATAATAGGAATTAATATAATTTAAATAAAGATATTGCTCTATATATGGTTTGGTTTTGTACATGGTTTACGTTTTGGGTTATTGTGCCTACGTACGACTGTAGGTCGGGAATGGATGGTTTTTATGATTATAGGTCGATGGATATTTCAAGCCGTTCAACATGAAATATGGGGACTTTTAAGCGACCTCTTCTTCTGGGAGGAGCATTCTTCCTGGGGTTGAGCGAGCTGATTTTTCAGAGGTCGTGATGTTAGGTGGTGAGCTCTTGTCAGATAAGTGGTATTATAACAGCTCGATATTGAGAGTTGGGCTATTGTGGATTATGGTATGAGGTCTTGGCGAGCTAACGAAATGGTTATGGTTATAAGGTGATGTTTAAGTAATGATTATGGTTTGTGGTATAGAATGTTTTCTTGATCGACTTGTTTTAGGTTGAGTAAATGGATTATGGTGTTTGAATTTTCAAAGGCATATGATTGTATTTTATTGTATTACTGCGCCCGGTTATAGCTTCAGGCAGCGAAGGGAAGGTTTTATGGTCTCAGGTCGTCAGGAATGGAGTCTGGGGACTCGGCCTGGGGACTCACCAGTTTCTTCTTTCAAGAGGAACATTCTTATTGGAGGATGAACGGGCTCAACGAGTTGACCTTTTAGAGGCCGCGGGTTTATTTGATGAATTTTTGTGAAGTAATTGGTACTAAAGCTCGGTATATCGGGCTGGGTGATTCTGAAATATGGTTTGGTAAGGTGGCGGGGTGATTTACGTATGTTTTGTGTTTTATTGTGTTATGGGCAGGTTATGATCTTTTAATTTTCTGTTTTACATATCCTACCTAATTTCGTACCTCAATCAGTTAGAACTTGGGGGACTAGCTGATACGGACCAAAATGTCCATACGTAATATTACTTGATATATGTGGGTATTTGTAGTAAGCGACCTTATTTCCTGGAAATGATATTTCTTTGGAGAGGTGGGCGAGCTGGTTTTATCGAATGGCGAGCTAGTTTATAGGGTAGCGACCTGTAATATGCGGATGAGTTCTCATATAGGGTCGCGACCTTTTATGTCTTTATTTGGGCGTCGTCTGTTAGCTCGGTAATGGGCTTTATAAATATTAGGCCCGAATGGGCTAATATGGATGGTATTTTGGGATCCCGGCGGACTGTATGGAAAGAATCACGAACCCAGACCAAATCTGGTAATTTAATAGGAGATTTATTGTTTGTGGGAACTTAACATATAGGAGGAATCCTAATTCTAAGTCAGTTGTGGTATTTATGGAATTGTGATGGGAGAAGAAAACCCTGACTTGGGGAGGACTTCTCTTATCTCTATAAAAAGAGGTGCATACCACTCATTATTTTATCTTGCTTTTATCATATTCTGGGCTTTTATACTACCACTTACTTTTGACTTAAGCATCGGAGGACCTTCACGTGTCTGACATCAGACCCGTCTGAAGGTGCTGTTTTGCAGGACCGGCTAGGTCGCCAGGAGTATCATTCGGAGGCTTAGCAGATCGGTGTGACGTGTTTGGAAGCTGTTTTAGGTCGCTGATCTCATATTTGAGGTTAGTACCCCATATTCTTGGTAACCAAGCGTTTTGGATTTATCACTATATTTTGTGCAGAATCTTGTAAATGAGATAAATAGTGGGAAATAAAACTTAATAAAGAAAAATATTTTTTGAACGTGTTAATAAATATGACAATTTATTAGGTGCAACTGGGTGCACCTTGTTAGGTGAAACCTATTTTACGTGATGATATATAATAGTTATACGTGATGATATATGACAGTTGTACGTGATGATATATGGTAGTTATACGTGATGATATTTGTAAAAAAATTAAGAGTCTAAGGTTTGTTTTTCCATTTTAGGTTTTAGTTTTACATTTTAGGGTATAGATTTCCATTTTTAGGGTTTAATATTTCATTTTAAGGTTTAGTTTTTTATTTCTTTTTATTTAGTTTACCATTTTAGGATCCCGACAAAAATCTATCATTCTGCTAGTTATATGTGATGAAATATGATAGAAATTTAGAATTTAGAGTTTAATATTCAATTTCAGGGTTTTGTTTTTCATTTTAGGGATTAATTTTTAGTTTTTAGGGTTTAATTCTTTGTTTTAGGTTTATTTTTTTAATTTTAGAATTTTAAATCTTAGATTTAGAATTTCAATTACTTGTGATGGTATATATCAGTTATATGTGATGATATGTACCAGTTATATGTGATGATATATGTCAGTTATATGATAAGTTAAATTACAGGTGCACCTTAAAAGGTGCACCTGAGTCCATGGTATACTCTCTCAATAAATATTCGATGAAATACAGTAATTAAAATTAATTTAATATAAAAATAATAATAATTAGAAATGATTGGTATTTAGAATTTTGTAATTGAGTGAATTGTAAAATTTGAACTTGTAATAATAATTAATAATTGAATAATTTATATAAAAAATGAATTGAAATGATTGAGTGAGAAAAAATTGAAAGTATGTTAAAAACATAAAATTCTAAAGATTTTTAAAAAAATAACAAGTTTTAAACATATATGCAGGACATCTGTATTCATCTTCTTAAATCACGACATTGAGGTTGAGTTACCTTAGACTTAGACTTGATCATGTAGAAGTTTTATTTCAAATTCAAGTTGACTGTTTTAATTAATGATAGTTATCATATATTTGCATGAATAGGATGTTACTATTTTATCGTACATTCAACGAATTATTACTTATATTATTATTATATGTTAATGTTACGAGCACTTCACGTTACGATCGAGTTTGTATATGTTATCAATCCTATACAGTAATGTAAAATTCTATTAATCTATGTATTTGATTCATATGATTCATTTGACAAATAAAAAACTTAAGTACTTCGTTTGATCATATATCATCTAAACTGAATATTTACTTAATTTAATATTTTTTATTGTATCTTACCTAATTTAATTCTTTTATTACATTTTTCCTTATTCAATACTTTTCATTGATTCTCCTAATCTCCCCTATATATTAATGCAAAATACTCAAATTTTATGTGTCTGTTTTCCATGTTTTGTTAGCTTCGCAAAAATAATTGGTGCTTTGGTGTTATCGAACATAATATCTACCTAATTTTATATTTTTTTATATATTTTTTTAATTAATTTAATATTTTTATATCATTATATTTTTCCTAATTTTATATTTTTATTTACTATATGTTACATAATTCAGTATTTTCTTTATCATATTTTTCCTAATTCAATATCTTACTTTTATTATACTAATATAATAAAATATATAAGTCATAATTAAGTAGAAAAAATCTATATAAGTTGAATTAATCTTTATTTATAATAAAAGTTGAAATAATATTTTTAGAGAGAGATGAAGAGTTTGATCGACGCCTTACCATACATAAAAGGGATTTGAGTATTGGTATAATTGAGAAAGTAAATATTAATTTTTAATATAATAGGAATTAA
Organism: Phtheirospermum japonicum; assembly: GCA_014905375.1. NCBI lineage: Eukaryota > Viridiplantae > Streptophyta > Magnoliopsida > Lamiales > Orobanchaceae > Phtheirospermum > Phtheirospermum japonicum. The sequence continues at coordinate 274,796 of BMAC01001024.1, read as the reverse complement.
TATAATTTAAATAAAGATATAAAATTTGAATGAGTTATATGTGATAATATATTTTTAAAAGTATATCAATTGATAATTTCTCAAAAATAAAAAATAGTATATATACTCGTGCAATACACTATTGTAATATAATAAAATACGTATAGTTTTGATAAAACAAAAAAGATATATTGCGTGAAATGAAATGAGATGGAACGCAGTGGGTATCTAAAGAGACAAACTCACTCTATCCTTTAAGTATGGTTAGGGAATGCAAGTTTACTCGTAACAACCAAATAATGTTAGGTTTATTTATTAAATTAATTTAATACATCCTTATTATAATGTGACATATCCAATAATAAATTAAAAGGTTAATGATATAAAAAATAATAATAATAAATTAAAAGGTTAAAAATATATAAGAATTAAATTGATTTCGAACGGGGGTTTGGCCGACCCTATTAGCCACCGACTCCTTCCCTGCACACTACACACTATTTAATGATTGCAATCTATCGAGGACACGGGAAGTCACCCGTGAAACCGTGATCAATTCCCAAAACACCCCTCTTCATAATCCCGCTTCAGTAGAATCGGGTCCAAAGCCATCCGTGTGAAAACTAAATAACATGTCGCGCATGATTGTAAAATCGACAAAATGTTGTCCAATGAAGAACCCCGAAGTAGTCCGTAAAGTAGCTAGATTTTACTTTAGATTAGATTTATGAGTTTTTTAATCTTATTTTTATTTATCTTATTACGTTGGTATTTTTGTTTTATTGTGTGTAGTGAATGCTCATGCATTCTAAAAAGGGAATTTATTTCCATTTGATTAGAGCTTGATGCAACCGCTAGACGGAAGAATGAGCCACGGAGAAATGGGATGACGGGCGTACACAAGTCAATGGTGGGAATTCTGAAAATGAGCATATCAATAATGTAATAGACGAATGTGCATGAGAGTTGGTTGAATAACGAGTACAAGAGTCATTGGAATGGGAATTGACAAAAAAACAAGCGAGAGAAGTGATAGAGCGAGAACGGGTTGAAATGAGCAATGAGCTCAAGACGAGGCGAGACGAATTATCCTCCAATTCATGATAATTTGAGAAATTGAGAAACCAAACTTACAAGGTGTGGCGCATATTCCTATGCAAGTTAATAGTTTTTAAATAAAGTACTGGTTCCTCAAGAGCAGTTTGGGAGTTCGCCAACCGAAGACCCCTACGAACATCTTGCATGGTTCTTACAAGTGCGTGATCTTCAAAAGGTAAGACGGTGTGTCACAAGATGCTTTCCGTCTATGTTTATTTCCTTTTTCTCCGAGGGACAAGGCAAGACATTGGTTGAGATTGGTGGATGATGGGAGCATTACGATGTTCGATGCATTGAAGGATAAATTTCTTGTGAAAATCTTCCAGCCAGTGAAAATGTTGCACTTAACTAGTAATATTACGAGATTTATGCAAGGGAATTTAGAGCCGTTGTACGAGTATTGAGATAGATTCAGAGCTAATTTAGAGAGGTCACCAGCATGAGTATTTAAAAAAACAACAAATATATTTCTTTTATCATAGGTTAGGGAGTCAAACTCGAGCTTTGATTGATATGGAGGTGAGAGGATCTGTGTTTGTGAAAAGTACGAGAGATGTTTTTGATCTCGTTGAAGACATGGCTATGAGAAATTATCAATGGCCTTCTGAAAGGTCATCCATGGAGGGAGTAGTAAATGACAAGTATTAATGATATGTAAACAAATTGTTTGATGCTAGTAAAAATGGTTAACTACAAAAGATGTAATGATGAAGCTATATTCCTCTCCTAATATTAATTAATACCAGATGTACATTATATTACTTACATTCTGTCCCAAACTAGCACCAATCTACAAAACAATTAATGTTGTTGACATCACTGTCATCACTACAAAATAAATAATTTTATGTAACACCAAGAAAGTGTTATTTAATAGACAAAAAGTGTTACTATTGATAATAGGTAACATTTTGATTGGTGCTCATCCTCCAATAAGAATGCTCCTCTTGACTATTGGGCTTGAATATTTGCATATTTTCACCTATTTTTTCAATAATACAACTTATTCAAATATAAGGAATTTATATTCAAATTAAAATTAGTATTTTTTTACAAATTTAAATTTGTTTATGAAATTATCTTCACTTAAAGTGTCATAATATTATATTTGCAAAATGAGTTTTAAAAGTGTTAGCAAATTAAATTGTTACTTAAATTGTTGTTGAATTAAAGTGATACAAATTTATGTTACAAAAAATTAACAAAAAAAAGTGTTACTTAAAAAGTGTTACCTAATTAAAAGTGTTACATAGAAGTGTTGCATATTTGTAAAGTGTTACATAAATATTATAATATAAAAAGTGTTACAAGCATGTGTTACAAAAAGCACATAATATAAAAAGTGCTACAATTTTGTGTTACTTTAAGTCACTTTTTTTGTAGTGCATGATGTTAACGAATGTCAAACATCGTGTTAAATATGATGTATGCTATTGCTATTATCATTTTAAGCCAAAACAAACTTAGCAATAACATCGACAATGTTCCAAAATCCAAGAGTAAAGGCTACCAGCCTCATAGACGGTGCAAGATGAAAAGTTGGAGTCAATCCATCAATTGAATATCACAATGAGATGAGACTAAAAATCAGAAACCGCACATAAAAAAATCGCAATAAAATATTTTTTAAACTGATGACTCCATTAATTAGCAATTCAATGATGATGCTTTCCACAATTGAGTTGGCATCGGCGAGAAGATGACGAAGGACTCAAAGAAAACTTTTGGACGTCGATGGGAAAAAGATGAAGAACTCTTACACTAGAAGAGGAAAAAGGAAATAAAATATTCATGTGACACAGAAAGGTATGTACTTATGGGATTTTTAACAGATTCATGTATATAATAATGGGATAATTCCCGATTACTCCAATATGAAAATATTTATTCCCAAAAAATCCATTGAAAAGTATTGATTCCCATTTAATCAAACTAATACATAAAAGTACAAATTTATCCTTACTAACCTGTTTTATTTTTCAATTATTATTTTCCCCAGATTTAACTCAAATAAGATTCATATCATTCATACTACCATGTTAATCCTGTTTTATTTCTAAATTTTTATTTTTTCCCAAATTTAACTCAAATAAGATTCATCTTAATTTCATAGTACCGTGTTAATCGCCGGACTCCGATCGAATTCCATACTAAATTCATAAAAAATATCATACTACGTTCGAATTCCATACTACATTCATAAAATTTCATACTACGTTGTGGAATTCCAATTCATACTATCGAATTTCTTACTACATTCACAAAAAAATTATACTACGTTGTGGAACTCCAATTCATACTACGAATTCCATACTACATTCATAAAATCTCATACTACATTTATAAGAATTTCATACTATATTCATAAAATTTTATATTACATTCATATACATATATATATATATATATATATATATATATATATATATATATATATATATATATATATATATATATATATATATAGGATTGGGTTCAAAATGAGAACCCCGTCATTATATGTGAACCTAGGGACTAATTTTGACCGTAGATCTAATCATTTGTGTGGACCAGATTTTTTCTATTTTTTAAATTTATTAAATTATAAATATGGAAGGACAAGGGGCTTTATGTAATCTTACAAAGGCTGTTAATCACATTAAATACCTTCCCCAAATCACAACCCTAGAACCCAGCCTCTTTTCTTCAAACCCGTCTGCACCCTTTATTTCTTCATTTTCCTTTCTTCTCCAAGATTCGCAACCATGAAAGTCGGCGCAACAACGGTGATGGCGAATCGGCCGGCCACACGACGTCGGAGCGGCGGCGTTCAGGCGACGTTCTATTCTCCACCATCTCCGATGCGCACGGTGGATTTTTCTTCTCCAAATTCAAAAGTCAGCGACGGCAATCGGTGCAGCCAATACCTCCGGCGACTCCTCACTCCAGGCGTGGCTCGACTGGGTTTGGGTATGATCGGGCGGAAGTTCTTCCCCAAACTTCAGAAATCGGCGCCGGCGATGACCTCTGTCTTGATTCTTCCATGGTGGCGGCTCGGCGAAAGGAGAACGACGGCAGCGACTACGGGGAGGCCGTGCTACTTCACCGTGAATGGCTGGAATTACAGATTCAGCAGCGGCGGTGATGGTGAACGGCTTTGGCTGGTTGGACGGTGGTGGCTTTGCGCAGGCGGCGGCTTTGGCTGGTTGAATCGGGTAGGGTTGAATGTTGGGTCAAGTTTTTAACAACTCATGGGCTGGAAAAATGTTAAGCATTGGGCTTACTATGAGTTGGGCCAAAAAAGCAGTTTTAGTGTAGTAAAAAAACGCTGCCATAATATGAAAAAAGCACCCTTGAGATTGTCAAGCTTGTAGCACTGCCAACATATAAAAAAGTATTGCTACTTTATTATAGAAGTACTAGTTATATAGTAAAATCCAGATTCTTACTCGTAAATAGTGGTGCTTTTGTATACATCACTGTAGTGCTAAATATTATCATATGTGATGCTTTTACCGTTAAATTTTTTTATTTTAATTACATGTATTTATTTTTATGTTTTTAAACATGCAATATGTATCTTATATCGTAGAACTTGAGAATGTGATTAATTTGATATATATATCTTATTTAAAACAAAAAAAAAATTGAGAAAGTTATGGTTTGTTGAAGATTTGAGTTTTTTTTTTCAATTTTTGAATTTTGCCCGTAATTGTAGACGAATTTTGTGATACTTTTTGTATAAAGTCGCAGTGCCTTTTTCTTCTTTATCTGTTGTGCTTTCTAAAGAGTAATGCAGCGCTCTTTATAAACGTTGTTATATGTCCAAAATACTATTTTTATTAATTTAATGCAATATTTTACATAAATACACTGCTGACATGTCATGTTCTCAACCATCAAGATTATCCAATCTAATGGTCAAGGTGAGTTCCTAGGTTCACATATAATGACATGGTTCCATTTGAACCCATATATATAAAAATATATATATAATTAAATTAAAAAAACTGGACTGATTTTAGCACTACAGTACTGTGTAAAAAGCACAATGAACCTGGACATATAATTGCACTGTACAATATTAGATCTAAGGCCAGGATTAGTCCCTAGGTTCACATATAATGACGGGT
>BMAC01001024.1:244878-269174 GCA_014905375.1 Phtheirospermum japonicum | reverse complement strand
TATATATATATATATATATGTGTGTGTGTGTGTGTGTGTGTGATATGGTATTTATATTTTATTAGGTTTGATTGTAATTATCACCCTATATATTAATTCAAACTCCTCTTAATATATATGTGTCTGTTTCGCATATTTCGCTAGACTAATAAAGAATTATGGTGTTTCAGTTGCTTATATGTCATACCAGCCTAATATCTATCTAATTTAATATCTTAATTTTATTATATTTATTTTCTTTTTATCATGTTTTTCTAATTAATAAAATATGAGTCATAGGCTATAAATATATTAACTTTCCTTATCATGATAATTCTAATAATAATAATAATAATCGGTATAACAAAAAAATAAAAAAAAAATTCAAACAATACGGATAAAACTAATAAAAGAAGGGAAAAAAAGCAATTCTAAATCTAATACACGCAAAAGCAAAAAGGAAAGCTAAAAAAGAGCAATTATGATTCATTAATAAAACTAATACGCGACAAGAAAAAAAGAAACCTAATTTAATTTCTTTTAAATAATTTGGTTGCTCATGTGTCACTCAAGCCAAATATCTATCTAATTTAATTTTTTTTCTTATCACAATAATAATAATAATAAATTCAATGATTTTTAATTATATTTATGTATATCAATAATTTGATTGCTCATGTGTCATCCAAACCTATATATATCCCACCTATATACATAAACGAAAAATTTTCTATCTTACTTGTATGCTTAGGAGTTTTGTGTTGCGTGTGATTTTTTGGTAGTTCGGTTGCTTACTTGGCGAATTTTATATATATATATATATATATATATATATATATATATATATATATATATTCAAATGTGAGTTAGGATTGGGTTTAAAATAGATAGTCATTAAAAGCCGCTTGAATTATGATTGTTAGACATGTGCAGAATTAATGTTTTGACCGAAGATACATAAGGAAGGAAGTCATAATGGGAATATAATTTGAGTTTTACCAAAATACGGTAATGTTTAAAAACATAAAAGATGGTAATTATTATACTACCATGAATTATTCTTGGTGATTGAGTCTTGAATTATTCCTTCGATGGAATTCCATACAAAATGGTAATTCTTATTAGACATGTGCAGAATTAATATTTTACAGTACCATCTTTAATCCTTTGGTTTTAGGGGTATTAAAGACTATTTAAGTTGTAAGTTTGGATTTAATGGTAAGTATTTGGTCTAAATGAGATAAAAAAAATTGGAGTGATTATATGAGAATATATTTGTACACATATGTATTGAATGGGAATTATTCCTAATAATAATAAAAGAAAGTCTTAAATTTAATTCGGTATTATATTTAAATTTTATATCTATATATCGATATGGTTTTATATATTTTAAGATAAATTAAATTGAAGCAATAATGTCACAAAAGTGACATCTCATGGAAATTATTTTATTTATGAATATAAAAGGTAGTGTGCGTGTAATTTATATGAATATTCATTGAGCAAAAGGAAGGTGAATATTTATCATAATTGCACTTGAAGTTATGATAATAAAAGCATGATGATTACTCAATTTTTAAATATGAGCACTGAATCATTCAAAAGGAAGATTTATTGTTTGATATGTTCTGAATATGGATGTTCGATTACAACACCAAATTGTCAATTACAAGTAAAATATTTTGTCAAAAGAGGAGATATTAATGGAGTTTCAATATATTGAGATGAGATTTACTTTTTATTTGAATTTATTATAATGATTATAAATTTATCTACGTGAGCATGATAAGTTTATTTTCTTTGATTCAACTATGTCTACTCCTGCTTAAATTACTGCCAGCATCAACTCTATCCCTATGATAAATGGCCAAAACTTCAAGTCACGACAAGAGAACATTGCGATAAGAACTGATTCTCCACCACCTCTTACGGATAAAAGTTCTACTAATGAAAAGAGGGGTATGGAAAGGTGGGATAAATTGAATCACATGTGCATGATGATCCTGACAAAAGCCATTCCATATGCATTTAAGGGTAGTATAACTGAGAAAATCAAAACATGTAAGGAATCCTAGGTGTTATTGAGAAAATCTTGTCAAGAATGTAAAGGCTGAAATTGGTACGCTGTTGAAAAATCTGATTTGATTGAGGTATGAAAGTAAAGGCAATATTAGAGAATGCATTATGAAAATGTTTGATACTGCTTCAAAAATTGAGGCACTTAAGCTTGAAATAAGACCTGCTAATGTATTTATTTTAATATCTCTTTTGGAATATTTTAATCAGTTTAAGGTGAGCTATAATTATTATAAAGAGACTTGGTCTCTAAATGATCTCATCTCACACTATGTCCAGGAAGAGGAAAGGTTGGAGAAAAATAAGAAAGAAAGTGTTAATGCCTCAGCTTCCAAATTTAAGGTCAAGATTAAAGACAAAGAAGGATAAGGAAGCTACACACACAATACCACAAAAGAAACAAAAAGTGGCACCTAGTGCAATAGACAGTACAAATTCTGGTACTACTACGAGTTGTCTCTTCTTCTCAGATGAATGGCGTAAGTAGAAAGAGTGTACCAACTATCATGTTTGGCGTGCTAATAAAGGTATGGTACTTAATTTAGTTTATTTCGAGGTTAATTTAAATTTGGTTCCTATACACACTTGGTGCATAGATTACGGCGTAACAACTCACATCGATGTGTCTATGCAGGGATCCCTCCATTGTCGAAAGTCAAGTGATGGTAAAAGATACATATATGTGGGCGATGTGAAGTGATAAACACGATTTAAGCATATTTTAGGACTTATTTAGTTAGGTTTCATGTACTAATTGTGTTTTTTAGTATTTTTTTACTTCATTTTATATTATTTGGACGTTATTACATGTTTGGTATTTTTTTTGTCATTTTTAAAAGATTTGAAGCATTTTGTGCCCAAGGACAATAATATTAGAGTTTTGGGCTAGAGCTAAGAAAGAAAAATCCTATTAGACCAAGCCTGGAGCAAGCTCACGAGCCCACTGGATCATCAGAGCCCATGTAGCAGCTATCGACCACACCATCGGTTGATAGTTGGGTCTCTACTAAGGTACGGTTTTACGCAAACCACTATCGACCCCACTATCGGTCAATAGTGGGTAACTAGTGCGGGTAGTTCTCAAGAATACTATTATCGAGCGAGTTAGTGATCGATAGTCTGGTCGATAAGGGGTCACCATGCATTATAAAACAGTTAATAATCAGAGTTAATAGCTGAGATTTGATTTCAACTATAAAAGGGGTCCAAAACTTGTCCAGCACCATCAAGTCTTCACAATCTTATCATCTTAGAAAGATTATTTTAGTTTTTGAATATATTTCAAGTCTCAAATTGTGAATTTGAGAGTATGAGTGCTAGAGAAACAATTGGATTCAAGGTTCAAAATCATCCATATTTATATACTTACTTTTCATTATGTTTACTACGTGTTTGATGAATTGTGTGAGTAAATTGTTGAACATGTCTTTATAAGTTTCTTTATTATAGAGTTTAGAATAGTAACGATTAAATAATGATGATGTATCTTTCAATTAAAGTATTATGCCTTTGCTATTTCCATGTTTTGATTTCATGATCATGAGTGATGACCAATTGCTTGTGTTGCTTATGTTTTGATTGACAGACAACCTTTTCAATACTAATAACTTGATAAATCTCAAAAGATGAGTTTTATCAATAGGATTTCAAATACAAAACACGTTAATCAACAAGACCAAGAGGTTTGATATTAAAAGTAAAGTTCACCCCTTTAAACAAATCTTTAAAAGTCGTAGTTTTAAAACTTTTGGAGTTATAAGTATGACTTCAAATGGACCAGTTGTTTCATACTTCAAATCTACGGGTTTTTTCACTTTGGGAGAAGGATTAAACTACTATTGTGATTGACTTATAGTGAAATGAATCACAATATATGTGCTTGATTGAAAAGGAATGACATTATGATATCATTTTGAAAACCAAACCCCGTACTACTCTCTATCATTTGATTTTTCCGGAAATCATACAAATTGTGTTTTGTCCCTTTTTTAATTTATATTATATATAGTTTATAATCGTCATTTGTAACGAAAAATTCAAAATCATCTTATATCATTTAGATAAAACTAAATTATCTAAATTATAATGCTTATCAAACTTAAACCATATATTGTCCTTGTAGGATTTGACCTTGCTCAATTTATACTACATATACACCGTATACTTGTGGTTAAGTGGAGTATAGAAATGATCGTGTTTTTATTACTAAAACTAATCCCTAGTAAAATAAGGAGCGATCAGGTTTTTAACGCCATTGTTGGAGGCTATTAAGTTTAAGTGGATAATAATATAATTGATAAAATAGTAATAATCTTAACATTTGGTATAACCTTAATCTTTGCTCGAGTGGATTTTTCAGGGGTAAGATTAATGATGGGAACACCACATATTAACATGAATGAGCAAGTACAACAACTTCAATTGAAATCTCAAGCTTTACAATTTTAATTTCAACCAATCAAACCACCACAACAAGCTATTCAGGATATGTTTCAACCCAAAGTAACCCGAATATACGGAGGAGCAAATGGTCCAGCAATCCAAGCAAATAACTTCAAATTATCTGGAGGCTTAATTTCAATGGTTTAGCATAATCAATTCGGTGGAGGTGAAAGTGATGATCCTAATGCACATTCGGCACATTTTCTAGAAATATATGTAACAATCAAGATGAGAAATATTCCAAATGATGCGATAAAACTTTGCCTTTTCCCCTTTCTCTTCAAAGGATAAGGCTAAGTTTTAGTACCACACTGTTGGCTTGGGAGCTATTGAGACATGGGACGAGATGTGTCAGGAATTCCTACTCAAGTTCTTCCCTCCAAGCAAAATTTTGAAGTTAAGGAGCGAGATAACCCAGTTTCACCAACTTGAGGGAGAACCATTACATGGGGCTTATGAGAGGTTTAGAGAATTTTTGAGGAATTGCTCCCAACATGGTTTTCCACCTAACAACAAATTTGCTACTTCTACAATGGTTTGATTGGGCAAGTAAAAGTGATGGTGGATGTCCCATCAGAAGGTGCATTACTAGAAATAAACACCAATAACGCAATCCATATCTTAGAAGAAGTGATGATAAACATTTACCAATGGCCACTTAAGCCACCAAGTTCAAGACAAATATCCATGATGAATGAAAACAATGAAATTTCTTCATTAAAGTTACAAATAATATCAATCAGTACCAAATTTGAAAAGATAATGACACAAAAATTAGAATTTGAAGTAGTCAGGCAAGTGGAGTCTCTATGCACAAGGGAGCTGAAAACATGAATTTCTTAAATTAATGAAATTTCTATTAGAACAATCAAGGAGAGAAGCATTATCATCCGAAGGTGAGAAAGAAGTTGAGTATAAAAGACATGTTCACCACCTTTATGGGTAGAATAAAAGAATGATTCAATAATCATGAGGTCCAACTTAGAAGAATTGAAGCAAGCATAACTCAAGTGGATGAATCGATCGTGACCTGCATGAATGCTCTAGAGACGCAAATATTACTGTTGGAAACCATCATTGAAAAATAGAAGAGTAAACTATTAAACTTTACTGAGGTAAATCTGACAGAATAATGTTATGGCAATCATCTTAGGAGTAGTAAAGAGTATGGGGGTCCAACAAGGTTGAGTAAAAAACTCAAAAGATAAAGGAAGTGTTGATGGTCGACATTACCCTAAAAGACCCATGGCTAAATTTGGGTCCACATGTTTAGCTAAACTGGTATCTAACAGAATGACCAGGTTAAATTAACTCGACCTGAGATCTTAACATTGACGAATCTGGGTTGATTAGGGCACTTTCGAGCTGAACGGTCTCTTCATCCACAATGGAACGACTGGCGAGGCACTCCACACAACCAGACAGTCTTTACTATTGCACCGCCCTGACTGCCATGTTATTTATGCCTCGAATGCCTCCCCACCACCTCGGCTACCGTATCTAATGCCTCGAATGTTGTGTTGGTCCAATGTTTGACTGGCTTACCTTTAACTGACAAGCTGACAAAGATTTGGTTGACTAGGGTATTACACACTAACACAGCCACGATGTGTGAGCAAACTCCTCTGGCCAAATATCCTCTACTTGGTTGCCTACCAACCAGGACAACATCGACCAACTAGAGCCATGCCTGATGCATGCACCTTAGATGACCTCCACCGACCTGGTTTCTTGCTGACCAGGATAGAACCAACCGATCAGACCATGTGTCTGGTGCATACATGAAAATCTCAAGTACCCTCCGCCGACCTGGACGCCTACCAACCAAAATGGTTTCGGCCGACCAGACCACGTGTCACTGACGCGTGCATTGCGTGCTTAGGTAAGCATCTGCCGACCTGAGTATCTGCCAATCAGAATGGCTCTAGCTAACCAGGACATGTTCCTTCGACATGTACATGACGTACTAAACTAAGCCTCCACCGATCACACTCTTGTCGATGTGATTAATCTATCGACCTAACCATGTGTCACCCACACATTCATAAGTACCACTACACAGGATCACCTGTCACTCAACCAATCAGCTCGACCGTAGTTAGCTTAATCGAATATACCTTAAACGTTGGCTTGCATGGCGTCATCAGGTACTTCAATCAAGATGACCTAGATGGGTCAACCAAAAAATTATTTAGGGTTGACTCGTTAAAGAAAACATATGAGACTGGTAATAAGGTGGTGGAAACGTAATTAGGGTGAGGGTTTTTGGGTTTAACTTATTCCTAAAGAGATTTAACAACCAATGATGTAGTGACACGTGTTCAATTAGGTTTTAATGAGAAACCTATAAATAGCCTCTCCAAGAGAGAGAGAAGCACATAGAGATTTTTAGAGAGAGAAAGCTTGTGATCAAGAAATCGACACTTGTGAAAGCATCCGGTTAAGACTGATCCGACCTAAATCACATGAATAAATGTTATGAACTTTTTCCTACTCATTTTTCACAGATCTTATTGGTGATCTCCTCATTTTTAATAATAAACTTGCTTAGATACTGCTAGCTTAAGCAAAATGGCACTAGAAGGAGGTCCCTTGTGATCTATAATTCCAATCGCTCAGTTAGCTCTTCCAATGTTATTTTCGTTTTTTGCCCGATTTTTGTGTTTTTGTGTTTTTGTGAGGTGCTGGTCATCAAAACTTCCTTGTGGTTGAAGTTTTTGTTTAAAAATAAAACATGTGTACTACTATGAGCCTTTAGGAAAGTTTGAGAATGAACCTAGGAAAAGAACGCAGGAGAAAACCATCTAGTCAGGTCCAAATGAGCTTGACTCGGATTAGGTACGGTCATTCATGTAACACCCCGCCTTCACCAAAGAATTCAAAGAGATGACGAAAAAGTCCACAAAATCCATCTTGACACCAGAAGGTGTGGTCGGCACTCACAAGAATGCTGACATTCTAGAAGAGCATTCCAAGACGGATCTTGATAAGGACGGTGCTAGAAGGAGTGGCAAAAGAAAGTTGGATGAGGAAAATGAGCTGAATTCCAAGAGAAGGATGAATAAACCTCCCATTACACGATGCCTCACACTTTATTCAACTCAAAATGATTTTGCTTGGCTTGGAAAGCCAGCTAGCAAATCTCCAGAACACCTCCCAGCGAGGTCGGTGAACAGCAGAAGAAATGCTAATTTAATTATGCCCCCACAACGAAAACCAAACGAAAAATTCGCTGAGCTACAATACCTGAAGTAGAGGATTGCAGGTTGGAGGCTAAACAAACATCCCCCATGTCCAAATACTTATCCAATCTCGCGGTCGACCATGATCATCTCGGCAGGTAATGACGAGTCCCTCTTGTCCATCCAACTCATTTCAAAACCACTAGCTGGCAAGTTAAAAATTCCTCCCATCGCTCTATATAAAAGAAATAGTGATCCCAACTCGCATTTGAGCTATTATCAGAACTACATAGATATGCTCGGTGCATCCGACACATAAAGATGACACATATTTTCCATGACACTCACTTCCACGCCATTCGATCTGCTCTTGGCTGCAGCTGAGATTCTCATTTTGAAGACACTTCATGGTCTTCAAAGACATGGTTGTATCCAAAAGAGCAATCACCATCATTGTGAAGCATCTAAACGAATCTTTGAAGATCCACATAGCTCGGTTTACTAAGCTGGTCTTGGAGACTAAACCATGCGGCGGCGATGAAGCTCTGCTCATCTCTGCTCAGAATAGATTGTCTGACAACTCTTTCTTCAAATGGATGAGCAAGATACTTAAACTTTCCGAGAATTCCTAGTTTTCAATGCGACTCAAATTACAGCCAAATAGAACATGGCTGCCCCGGTATATCATTCCCATAAAATCACCAGTCTGCTCGGCAAGGCGATGAGAACTCGAGCTCTCAGGCGATGATGACCAAACAATTCTGCAAGAAAAGACATGCTAACTGACTCAAACTTTTGTGCACCCCGTTTTTAATAAATTATTTAAAAGCACATCAGTTTGCTCGCAAGTGTACGAGGTAACTGTAGGGTGATGAGTTTGACTCGAGTCGTATCTCTCGAGGAAACAACTGTTCGGTTTTATCAATGTTTTTCTCAATTACGAATAACATACATATACATTTGGGGGTTTGAATAGATTGATTCGATCATTATAACTAAAGCAATAATTAAACTAAATCTATTTAAACTAATTATTCTAACTAAATTATCAACTACGAGCGATAATTAAACTACTCGAACTCAAGAACTAAGAATTAGTAGCAACTAATCTAACGGCATGAATATAATAAATTATCACTAAGCAATGTATCATATGAATCTAAGATTAACGATTAACTAAACATAAATCAATCGCATAAATAAACTAAATTAAACCAATATCCAAACATGAAACGATTTAACTAAGTAAACTAGTTCTAGCATTAACTAAGCAATTAACTAAGAATTAAACTAACAATTAAACTAGAAATCAACTACTAAATTAACTAAGAGTTTAGAGTACTTATTCGAACTACTAAAATTGGTAAAAAGCTCCAGCTATTCCAGAGGTTGAACGTTGATCTTGGGCGAAGAATGAATCCCGAACTCGAATTCGACGTTTTGGATGCGTTGTTCTTCGATCCTTGATCTCCGTCTTCAAATCTCGTTATGAGATGTGGGATTATTGTTATTATAAGCTAAAATACCCTAGGGGGTTGTGGCACACACTGAAAACTCGAAATATAAAGGGTTTATATAGGTTTTGCAAGTCTTGGCGCACAAGAAACCCTAATTTCCGAAATCTGGGCCGTCGCGTCGACGAAGCGTCGGCGGAGCATCGACTGACGCGAGCAGGTACTCGGCATGTGCGGTCAGTAAGGTGCGCGCATCGCTGGCAAGTGCGTCGGCGTTGTGTGTCAACATCGACGCTTCAGAGCATAGCGTCGATATTGCGTCGACCTTGGTGCGTCGACGTCGACGCTTCAGAGCATCGCGTCGGCAGAGTGTCGTCCTTGCGTCGACTGATGCGAGCATGGCTCGCTGGCACGGCTTGCGTCGATGGTGCATCGACGGTCGCATCAGTCGACGCGACTGAGCGTCGGTCTCCATTTCTCGATCGTTTGCTTTCACCGGAAAGATTATTCTTCTACTCTGGAACATCGAACTTCGTCTTTTATGCGCTAAATTCTTCCGGTTACTTAGCTGTAAGGTGAAAAACAACGAAACATCACATAATTGCATCAATTAAGATCGAAATACGGTAAAATAAGCTGGAATTATAGAATTACGGAATTATGCTTAAATCATCCAACTTATACCAAAAACAAATATAAAAACGGACTAAAAAGCTAGTAAAAATAAGGACAAATCTACTCTAATCACTAACCTCCTACTTGAATACAATGAGGTCTACTTGATAGCAGCTGCCACATTCTTCGAACAAATCAAGATTTGGACATTCTCCCCCCAGCGCGGCCGATAAAAAAAGATCCCTCTTTGCTCGACAAGAAAAGATTATACAGGTATCATGGGTCAACCAGTCACAACTGGAAGAGTCACATGACTTGTTCCGAGCTCTGATCAAGGTTTATGATATCCGTAACCTATTACCCTTATCTAAAAACCATTAGATCTGACATGAGCGGATAGGCAATAATCTGCTCCCCCCATCCCCAGCAGCCAGAACACCTAGGGAAATCCTGACATCTGTCAATACAAGTCGAGCAGAAGAATAGATCTCGAATTAATAAAGTAATATTTTCGTCAGGGAGGTAAGAAATTCGATCCATAGAACAAAATTGATGAGATCCAACATTTTCCATTTTGACGATTAGCACGAAGAAGACAAGTACACGTCATCCTTCACGCTCCACGAGTCTAACGTAGCACCCCTTGATCACTCGTATTCAGACGCACTGGTCATCACCATACCCATCTAAGAATCTGAACACACCAAGTCTTGGTCGATCCGGGAGCCTACACAAGTCTGATCTACTTTTCGGCCTTCTGAAGGATGAGAATACCAAGATAATACATCAAGCCATGCGATGACTAAATCAAAGGGATCAATGGAGAGTGCGTGCAATCTCTCTTTCAAGACAAGAGAAAAGAACAATAATCAACAGTGACTGCCCTAATTGGCAGGCCGACCCTTTACGACCTCAAGGGTAAAATGTTTATCTAATATAATTCGATCAAGTTTTTGGTTATCCTTGGAGAATGCAAACACTGAGGCGACTAAGTGGTGGCCCAAGAGTGCAGCTGTTCTATTATGACAAGACAGATAAATATGGCAAAATAGATGAATGATAATGAATAGATTGATGAGGATCCTAACAGTGATGAGCCCAACAAGGTAATCTCAAGAAAAGTAACCATAGACACTTTGGTGGAAGTAAGAATGATAAATACATAACATGACAGTGGAAAGAATGATATGCTGAGCTTAGAGTGGGCAGTTGAGCTAACCAAAAAGGAGCTATAAAGAGAGGTAATTCTTGAGTAGGATATTGAAAAATGTGTAGAGCTCTACCAAGCCGAACAAAGCAAAGACAAAAAAGATACAAACACTGATAAAGTCACAGTAGAGTGAGCCAAATAAGATGTTCCCGACCTAAGTAAGGATCGAGGTCATCATCTAGGAAAATAACTGGGAACTGATCCAGAAAAAAGATGACGGCCACAAAGCAGAAAGGTGGATAAGGTCGGCGAAGATGAGATAGACCCTCAGAAGTTGAGTTTGAAAACAAAAGCTACACACGCTGAGCCAGTTGAAGACTTAGATTGGGTCTCGATTGACAAGCTCGACCTGAGTAAACAACTCTGAGTTGTCCAGTACCTCCAAGAACCTATCCAATATGAACTGATAAGCTTCTTCAAGGTGAACCCCGGATGCATGCTGACATGCAAGGGATTGATCCTGAACAAGCTTGTCATAAATTTAATATTGATAAGAATATTAGATTGGTTATCTAAAAAATAAGGAAGCTCGGCCTGGAGAGGTACAAGGCATTATAGTTGGAGGTAGTAAAGTTGTTGGATAAAAAACTCATCTGGGAGGTTAGGTATCTGGTCTGGGTATCCCAACCTATAGCCAATGGTGACTGTGCATCAACTTCTCAGACCTGAACAAAGCATGACCCAAGGAAAGTTATCCACTTCCACACATTGACTACATGGTCGATGCCACTGTCGGGCATAAGCTGATGAGTTTCATGGATGTTGGTATGACCCAAATACGCCTGAACTGGAGAACAAGATCTGGTTGGGATGACCTGAGTTGCCACTCTAACTCCTAAAGGAAAATGGAACAAAGATTGATCTTGATCTGGTCTTGTGAATCGGAATAGGAATCTATCCTGCTCAGGTAGAGAAAGAAGGAAAGGTTAAAATGGTGAGGTCACGCCTCCACTTGTCCTAAATAGGATAATCTGATCGACCATCCTGCATGGCCGTTTTCCTAGGAAGACCTGGTGGGGATGAGCTTGCTTAAAGCCTCCGGAAAAGAAAGATGAAGTGGAGGGTAAACCTATCGCTCGATGGATATCATCTTGATTTGATCTAGAGCCTTAGATAAGGTTTCGGGAGATCGGGTCAGAGACTTAAAGAACTTAGCGACAGAGCTGTCTTGTCCGGCAGAAGTTTCCTGATCAGGTCAGCTTGAATAATGGCCCAAGATTCACGGGTTTCCATTTCTGGGATCTCGGAAGGGCCCCACTTTGAAAAAACTATAAATATCTCAGCCCCAAGGCTGAGAAAGGTATTCCATTCTAAGCATTCTTCTTTTGATTGTGCTTATTCCGATCTAAATTTCTTACTGACTTATGCATCGGAGAGGTTTCCACCGGAAAAACCCCGGTGGTCCTTACTAACTTGTTTTTGTGGAGACAGGTCAAGATATTCTTATAGAAGGACCAGGTGTTCCTAGTGTAATTTTCAGGGCGAAACAATTGGTGCCGTCTGTGGGAATACAAAGCTAAGATGTGAGAAGTAAATTTGGCATCGGATGGACTCAGGCGAAATCTAGTGGCAGAAATGGGTGGAACACCAAGTTCTTCTACGCCAACAGGCGTACCAGAGACAATAGGGCCATCGGCAACAACTAGACCAAGCACAACGCAACCCCCTCCAGGAGGAGCCCAGCAGGCAGAAGGAGGACCGTTGAATGATTCCTTTATGAAGAAACTATCTGACCTCATCGGGAAAGGGGTGGAGGTGGTTTTGGAAAATAAATTTGCTGAACTTTCGACACCACCCTCCAAGGAAAACCAGCTGCCGGAGACAGAGCCACTGCGCACGACCTAGCGAAAGGCCAGAGTCCCTCTCCAGGAAGACGAGGAGAGCTTTTCTACTTCAGAAAGCGAAACGTCAAGCAAAACCAACCCAGACCTCACCGAGAAAATGGAGAATCTACAAAAAGAATTCAGGGGAGTTAAGTGAAAGATGGCGGTCACATCGCAGGATAGGCACGCCGGAACACTCCGTTCACGGAGGCGGTCATGAGGGATGATCTTGATTTGTACATATTTGTATGTGTTTTTCGCGTGTTTTTGCATCGTGTTTTGTTTGTGTTTACGCGTTTTAGGTCTATCTTCTTATCGTTTCCCTTCTTTTTGGTGTTTTTCATTTTTTTATCTCATTTAATGTTTTTCTCCTTTATTTTATAAGTTAATGTCTAATTTGCTTAGTTTTCTGGATTCAGCTTCGAAACGAAGAAGACGGGACGTGCGACGTGTTTCTGACGCCCGAATCAATGCATCCAGCGCATGCGTTGATCGACGCTAGGTTGACGCAAAGCTGCAATAGCGTCGATCCTAGCTCCGTCGATCAAAGCACATGTAGACGCAAACTTTCAGTTACGTCAACCATGCTTGCATCAGTCGACGCACTGCCTGGTTGACGCGAGAACCTTGGCACGCGTCGACGTCGACGCTCCGCCCACGTCGGTCGATGCTCCAGCGGTTGAGCAGTTATTTTCGGGAAAATCTATAAAAGCCCGTTGGTTTCTTCAGAATTTGTGTGCTGGAACTTGGGGGAAGGTTTGAAAATTGCAGAGACCCCTCGGTTCTTGACCCCTTTCGAGCACATGCATAATTCAAGTTTAATAGTTCGTCGTTTCGTCATTTCAAGTTCGTTCGTTGTTTGATTTCATTCGTCGTTGCTGTACAAACGTTGGATTGTTGCTGCTTTTCTAGATCATAAGTTTTTCTGTACTTTGTTTAATTGTTTTATAGTTTAGCTTTGGCTACCTTTGAATGTTGATGTTTGTTCTTTAGTATTGTTAATTTAGTAATAATCCTTTTACCTTTTTTCTCGTTTTTAATTTATGTTTAATTGCTTTAGTAGTTTAGTTATGATTTAAACTGTTGAAATTATGCTTTTGAATATGTTAATTCTTGTGGGCTAGAATTTATCATTCTAGTGCTTAGAGTCATTTAGAACCATCTCTCGGGATAATTTGACGCTTGATCGACGAGTCAGGATTGACAACCCTGACTCGTAGGTAAGGTGCTCGATGAGATTTCCGAGCGATCGTGGAGACGATTCTAGCGCACTAGAATCCTCGCTTTCTTAATGTTTCAATGATTTTGATTTTATTTCGCGCATTTTAATTCATTGTCGTAGATGTTAGAAACTCCCAAACCAAATTGGATCGCGTGTTTAGTTAAGTCTTTTCTTTCGTTTTCTCATTCGTAGAACCAAACACCAGAATAACTTCCGATTAATCTTCCTTGTGATTCGACTCAAGTCCAACTTACTGCCTACAACTGCTCCATTCTCTTGCGGACGAGCTTTTTATTTTTAAATAAAAAGTAGGTGCAAAAAATTCGATTCAAAATTTGGCGATGTTGCCAGGGAAGGCTAAATGTCACAATTTTGGTGTTTACTCTTTGTGATTTTCGTTTATGTTCTTCTTTGTTTATTTTTGTTAGTGCTCGTTTGTGATTTTTATTTATTTTTATTTTTTTCTTTACGTTACGTTTAATCTCATTTGTTGAGTGTTGTGCATTGTAGCCACATCTTTGAAGACTCGAGATTAATTTGACTGAAGATGGCTAACTATCGAGCTAGTTCGCCATATGATGACCCTTACTCTCCAACTTTCGATTGTAAAGTTCCTCCATTATATTATGACCCGTATTGACGCAGCTAGAGCGTATAAATACAAGAGATAATATGCTTAAGAACACAACTTTATTCAATCATAATCTGTTTTTCCAAGAAGGATTACAAGAGTTTAAATAGTAAAGGGTGAAACTTAGATTCAATGGTTCAAACTCTAAATTTTAGCAAAGTAATAAAAGACTTATTAATTAGATGCATGAATTCAAASTATTAGATGCATGAATTCAAACTCTAATAAATGCTTGATAAGTAAATGCATGCATGGGAATATTAATTGGTGATGCATGCATGAGAATATCAATTGGTGGTCTATTCTCCATCATGTATGTTCCAAGCGGTTGATAATGGGCCCATCCTTTTGATTATTCTGGCCCATGTCCTTCATGTTGCTATAATCCGAGCATGGATTCTTATGCACCGTCTTGTGGCTATTATGAAACAGGTTTTGACGATTCTCATGCTCAATTCGCCCCACCTTGTTCTTACCAGAGAATTGACTTATATGCTATGCTGTTTCAACATTTTTATTTTTCGAGCTACGACGTTTACAATCCACCCACCTCCAATGCATATACTTTGAGCGGCGATCCTTACACTACAGTTTCTCAAGATATGTCTGTGTCGCTTTCCTCAAAATTATAATCTTATGTAACCAGGATTTCGGATTGGGTTCAACGGATGGATGAACGCATGGATCGCTTCGAGATTTAGTTAGAGCAACTTGTCAAACAGGCGTACGGGCTTGACCAACCTTGTCATGAGGAGATTCCCATTGTTGATGTGGAAGATTCCATCTTGGTTGAGGACAGTTCAAGCTCTGATGATCTTTTGAAAGATGTGTGCAAGGAGGTGGAGTTGACGGGTGAGAAGAAAGAGTCAGAGGAAGGCATTACCACTTCCGTGAAGTTTGATGATGAAGTTGTGCCAGTTTTGGAGGAGAGTGAGATTATTGAGTCACATTTTTAACTACCCGAAGCTTTGTTGAAACTTAATTTTGAGGTGGTGTTTGAGATAGTCGAGAAAGTGCCCGATCACCCCATGTTACAATTGCCCTATGATATCTTTGTGGTGATCGATTAATCGCAGTTTCGACCTCCAAAGCTAGTTGGATCTTCACCTCACTCATCTCGGGACTTACTTTATGTGCCCTCCTTGGCGATTATCATTGCCCATTCTTGCTGTTAGAGAATATCAAGGTGTGGCATGATCGTCATTTGTTTTTAGACCCGGGATGACATTGAACGCAAACGTCGATGAGCTTTTGACGTTAAACAAGCGCTTCTTGGGAGGAAACCCAAGCCTTTTTAACTTTGTTTGTTTTTGTGTGTTTCTATTCTTTTTGTTTCCATTCCCCTTTGAGGTTAAAGCCCATTGGATGGTTCTGGACGCTCGACTCATCAACACAAGCGCGATTTCAGGGACGTGTCTCTCTTTCTCTTACGTTTACCATACTTAGCTTAATTTTTAATTTTATACAATGTGGACATTTGTATGGTTTTAGTGTGACCTCGGTTTGGTTAGTTCATTTCTCTATGCTTTCTTGTGGTTGATTTGAGTCGTGTGTATTTATATTGACTAGAACCTTGACGAAGTGACGTGGTTAGATGCTTTGGTTAGGATATTTAGACCTTCCGTTCGAACAATAGTGTAATTGTGGGGAATGAAGTGTAAAAAATCTATGAAGTGTCTTGTCTCCTGTTCTATTGTTGTTTCATTCTAACGAGTCGAATACTCTCTACTAGCCCCATTTTGAGTTAACCTCTATAGGACTTTATGTAATTTTTCTTTTTAATTTTTGGAGATGTTAAAACTCCACGTGCATTATCGAAGAATGTTATCAGTTGCACTTAGCAACGTAAGATTGGAGTCAATGAACTTTCATTTTTTATTTATGTAAATTATGTTCGTTTAGTGCCTCGTCTGTATGGGTACTCATAAAAAGAAAGAGAGAGAGAGAAAAGAAAAAGAATAAATAAAAAAAGTACAAGAAGAGAAATCCTTGTACAAGTTAAGTTATTATTTTTGTTTTTATTTCTTAGATTGTATTGTTGAAAAGGTATAGACGACTAAGCTAGTCGGGTGACGACTTGGCGGTTTGAGCAGGGATAGACTTTGGCCGAGGCATGGATGGGTGACGTACATGGAGGTCAACTCATTACTTTTAGGTGTTCGGAAGCTAGTCTAAATCTCTTATCGCAACGTAATCGTGTCATCCTTTTAGTTGAGTTTTTAGTCGATTTAATGCATTAACTTCTTAAATCATTTGAATGTATTAGTGAATAAGTCATCAGGTAGTTAGCTTTTCCTTGTCTACATCAAGATTTGATTTTGCTTGAGGACAAGCAAAAAGCTAAGTGTGGGGGAGCTGACTTGCAAATATTTCTATGTATTTTTCGTGTGTTTTTGCATCGTGTTTTGTTTGTGTATACGGGTTTTAGGTCTATCTTCTTATCGTTTCCCTTCTTTTTGATGTTTTTTGTTTTTTTATCTCGTTTAATGTTTTTCTCCTTTATTTTATAAGTAAATGTCTAATTTGCTTAGTTTTATGGATTTTTCTTCGAAACAAAGAAGACGGGACTTGCAACGTGATGCCGACGCCCGCAGCCAAGCCTGCGTCGATGCAGCTAGCGCCCGTGTCGATTGATGCTAGGTCAACGCAAAGTTGTAGTAGCGTCGATCCTAGCTCCGTCGATCGACGCACATGTAGACGTAAACTTGCAGTCGTATCGATCTGTGCTAGCGGCGATCGATGCACTGCCTAGTCGATGCGAGAACCTTGGCACGCATCGACGTCGACGCTCTGCCCACGTCGGTCGACGCTCCAGTGGTTGAGTAGTTATTTTTGGGAAAATCTATAAAAGCCCATTGGTTTCTTCAGAATTTGTGTGCTGGAACTTGGGGGAAGATTTGGAAATTGCAAAGACACCACGGTTCTTGCCCCTTTTCGATCACATGCATAATTCAAGTTTAATAGTTTGTTGTTTCATCATCTCAAGTTCGTTCGTTGTTCGATTTCATTCGTCGTTGTTGTACACACGTTGGATTGTTGTTGCTTTTCTAGATCATAAGTGTTTCTGCACTTTATTTAATTTTTTTATGGGTTAGTTTTGGCTACGTTTGATGTTGATGTTTGTTCTTGAGTTTCGTTAATTTAGTATAATCATTTTACCTTCATTCTTATTTTTAATTTATGTTTAATTGCTTTAGTAGTTTAGTTATGATTTAAATTGTTGAAATTATGCTTTTGAATATGTCAATGCTTGTAGGCTAGAATTTATCGTTCTAGTGCCTAGAGTCATTTAGAACCATCTCTCGGGATGATTCAACGCTTGATGGACGAGTCGGGATTGACAACCCTGATTGTAGGTAAGGTGCTCGATGAAATTCCTGAGCGATCGTGGAGATGATTCTAGCACACTAGAACCCTCGCTTTCTTAATCGTTTCAAAGATTTTGATTTTATTTCACGCATTTGAATTCATTGTCGTAGATGTTAGAAACTCCCAAACCAAATTAGATCACGTGTTTTTTTAGTCTTTTCATTCGTTTTCTCGTTCGTAGAACCAAACACCGGAATAACTTCCGATTAGTCTTCCTTATGATTCGACTCGAGTCCAACTTACCGCCTATAATTGCTCCGTTCTTTTGCAGACAAGCTTTTTATTTTAAAATAAAAAGTATGAGTAAAAAGTTCGATTCAGATCTCCCAGCTTCTTACCGTTCCATGGGCTTCGAATACAATGGGACAACGGATTCGTGGGATCATTTGAGCAGATTTGAGATCGTAGCTACCTTGCACAAGTTTTCCAGTGCGGTCATGTGTCGGGTTTTCCCTACGACCTTTACGAAGTCAGCCCAGCTCAGGTTTAGCCAGATACCCCTCGTTCCATAAGCAACTTTGATGAGTTCAGTTCTGCATTCCTGCACAAGTTCACCGGTTGCAGGAAATATCAAAAAACGCCGCTAGAGCTTTTCAGCTTGAAGCGGAAGGAGATTGAAAGCCTGCGTGGGTATATCAAAAGGTTCACAGATGCCAAACTAGAGGTGCCCTTAGCCTCTAAAGAACTCTTGATCAACGCCCTGTCTCAAGGGCTCATGAAGGGGGATTTCTTCCAATCCTTAGTGGTAAAGCCGACACCAAAATCCGGAGAGCTCTTGGAGAGAACGGAAAAGTACATACACTTGGAAGAAGCTTTGAAAATAAAGGACGATGGAGGGAAGTGGAGAGAACGACCCGATAGGGAAGACAGGACACAAATGAATAAGCTCAAGACTGATCTGGTAGGAGTCTGTTGACAGGTATACACCTTTGGCTTCACCTCAGGAAAAATTTGCAGGCAATTGAGCAACATCCTGACCTCAAATGGCCCAGAACATACTATCAGAAGCCAAGGAAGGAAAAATTTGAGCGATTCTTTCGATACCACAACGAATATGGTCACGACACAGACGAGTGTACACATTTAAAAGACGAGATAGAGCGGATGGTACAAGCAGAACACCTAAAAGAGTACATTCGAACAAGAGGGGATAGTTTTAGAGCAGACACCCCTAAGAAGGATCAGTACCAGACCAGGAAAGGGCGAAATGTTGGTCGCTCTAGCGCTATGAGAGAAAACCATCCCGAGAAGGTGCGAGAGGAAATTCTGATGATCACTGGGGGTGAATGGGACGAGGATTCTTGGCAAACCCAAAATAGTTATGTACGGGATGCAAAAGATCTGACCAGGAGAGCGCGAGAAGTTAGGTAGATAGTCCCGAGCCTAAATGTATGTTTTGGATCTGAATTAGCCCCTCATATGGATGCCCTGGTCATCACGGCCACTGTTGCCAATTACAATGTGAGGCGAATCTTTGTCGACACGGGAAGCTCGACATATATTATATTCTACGATTGCTTTCGACAGTTGAATCTGAATGAAGATCTGGAGGAAGTCATGACCTCGTTGGTCGGTTTTGCAGGAGGAGCTCTAAAACCGCTTGGAGCAATAAATCTCCTGGTCAAGCTAGGGGATGACCCGTTCAGGAAAATCAGATCTATACGATTCTTGGTGGTGGATGCGCCTTCTTCGTAAAATGCCATGTTAGGGCGACCATCCTTAAGATAATTCCAAGCAGTGATTTCAGTCTATCACATGAAATTAAAATTCCCAGCTTAGGATGGGGTCGACGAAGTTCGAGGAGACCAGTACCTGTCACGCCAGACATACGTGAAGAGTGTCCGACGTAATGACAAAGAAAGGCGGGGAAAAAGTGCAAAAACAGAGGAGTCCAGACCTAAGCTAACTCAGCAGGAGGAAAACCTGATGTTGGTAGAAGTAGTCTCAGGGGACGACAGTCGAGTCCTGCGGGTAGGAACGACCTTGAGTCCAGAAGTTTTGGTAGAACTGGTCGCACTTTTGAGGAGTAGTGCAAATATTTTTGCCTGGTCTCCTCTAGACTTAGTGGGGATTGACCCGACAGTGGCAGGAAATCGTCTTAATATAAGCCCTACAGCAAAGCCTGTAAAACAGAGAAAGCGGAATTTTGGCCCTGAGAAAGAGGCCATCACTGAGGCAGAGGTGGATAAGTTATTATGTGCTAAACAAATTAAGGAGATACAATTCCCAGAGTGGATCTCCAATGTTGTACTAGTACCAAAGACAGAGGAGGACTGGCAAATGTGTATCGACTTTAGAGATCTCAGCCGTGCTTGTCCTAAGGATCACTATCCACTGCCGAGGATAGACCAGCTGGTGGATTCCACGTCTGGATGTGAACTGTTAAGCATGATGTATGCCTCGCAAGGATATCATCAAATCAGGTTGGCGGAGGAAGACTAAAAGCGGGTAAGCTTTATAATACCAAAAGGAACATATTGTCATGTGGACAAGATGTTTAAAAGCCGGCTCGGAGGAAACATGGAAGTGTACGTAGACGACATGTTGGTTAAGAGCATCAAGGCAACGTCACATATGGATGATCTGAGAGAAACCTTTGACATCCTAAGAAAGTATAAGATGAGGTTAAACCCCAAGAAGTGTGAGTTTGGGGTAAGAGTAGGAAAATTCTTAGGCTACATGGTTATAGAAAGAGGGATAGAGGCCAACCCGAAAAAGGTCATGGCTATCATGGATATGCCGCCTCTGAAAAACGTCAAGGAGGTCCAATGTTTGGCTAGGCGAGTCAATGCTTTGAGTAGGTTTGTCGACGGATCGGTAGAAAAGAGCTTGCCACTCTTCAAAGCATTACGAAAGAAAGCCCGATTCCAGTGGGATAAGGAATGTCAGGAGGCGTTTCAGAAGCTGAAAGAGAACTTGGCAGATATATCTTTATTAACTAAGATAATTATCGGAGAGCCATTGATTTTGTATATATCTGTGGGGAAGTTAGCGGTAAGCACGGTCTTACTTCGGGAAGAGGGAAATTTGCAGAAACCAGTGTACTATTGGAGCAAGGTCTTGTATGAGTCTGAACTTCGGTATGTAGAGATAGAGAGGGCCATGGTAGCTCTGGTTGGAACTGCTCGGAAACCCCGACCTTACTTTCTCTCCCACTAGATCATAGTTCGCGCTAATTTACCTCTGAAGTCCATAATGAGCAAGCCAGAGGTTTAGAGGAGGTTTATCAAGTGGATAATTGAATTAAGCGAATTCAACATACATTTTGAAGGAAGGCTGGCGATTAAGGCTCAGGCATTAGCTGATTTTATGCAAGAAATGGCAAGCTCTATCGAGGAAAAGAAAGAGTGGACAATCTACACAGATGACTCAGTGGGAAACCTGGGGTGTGGCTAAGGAATAGTCTTGGTAGACCCATAGGGAGTAACAGCTGAGTACTCAGTGCGAATGAACTATCCTTTATCTAATAATGGAGCGGAGTATGAAACATTGTTGAGAGGAGTCCAGTTGGCAAATAAGTTGGGAGCAGAGCGGATACGGGCAAATGTGGATTCACAGCTTGTATGTAAACAGATAAGAGGAGAATTCAAGACGAGAGAAGGGCAAATGCAAAAATACTTAACCCGATTTCGTGAGTTGGCTAATACCTCAAATGCTTTGGATGTTCTCCAAATACCTAAAGAAGAAAACAGCTGAGTTGAGTACCTGGCTAAGGTAGCCAGCTCAGCAACAGATTATCAAAAGAGGGTGGTCACCTTATTGACGTCCCATCGGGAGCATGGGGAAGAGGAGGTTAACGCATTAGAGGAAGGCGAGGAGGATTGGCGCTCTCCTCTTAAAGCGTACTTGGAGAAGGGAGAGCTGCAAGAGGATAGAAGAGAAGCACACAAGCTATGGATCAGGTCGGCTAGATTTTGCACAATCAAAGGAGAGCTGTTCCGAAGAGGGTGATTAGCACATATTTGTCCTTATTTTTAGTAGTATTATAGCTTGTTTTTCTTATTCTTTTTGGTATATGTTGGGTAGTTTAAGCTCTAATTCGTATATTTGTACTCTCAGCTTATTTTACCACTTTTTGATCTAGATTAATGCAAATAAGTGATTATTTGTGATTTTTCACTTTACAGCTAAGTAACCGAAAGAGTTCAGCATGAAATTAGACGAAGTTGATGTTCAAGAATAGAAGAACGAGCTTTCCGGTGAACGAGTAACAAAAAGATTGAGGAAATAAGACGGACTGTCGATCGACGCGAGCGTCGACGCTCTGTCCACGCGAGCCATGACACGCGACGATCGACGCCCAGCCGACACAACTTTCTGAAGCGTCGATTGAAGAGGCGTTGGTCGATGCAAGGTTGACGCAACATTCTGAAGCGTCGATTGAAGAGGAGTCAGTCGACGCAAGGTCAACGCAACATTCTGAAGCGTCGATTGAAGAGGCGTCGGTCGACGCGACTTTCTGAAGTGTCGATCCATGACCGCGTCAGTCAATGTGCACACCCAGGCAGCAGTGACGCCGAGCATCGGCACGCGTTAGTCGACGCACCATCGACGCGCCGTCGACGCGGTGGCCCAGAATCGGGATTTTAGGGTTTCTTATGCTCCAAGTTAAGGGAAAACTATATAAACCCCTCAAAGTCCGTCCCAAAAAGAGAGACCTCACTCCCATACTCTGAATATTCGACCCTTTTGGTTCGAGAACAACACCATCCACATCCCATACAACAATAATTGTTCAAGATCGTAGATTCGAGGATCGCGAAGCTCCAAGTTCCATCCGTAGTTCGTGACTCGATTTTCGGGGAAGGTCTACATAATCTCTCCGGATTAGCTGGAGAATTCACTACGCTTTCTAGTTTAATAAGTACTCTAAACCGTTTATTCGCTTTCGTAGTTTATTTTATGCGATTAAGTATCTTCTTTTCAATAATTGTTCTTTAATTATTTTATGTTTAGAACCCTATATACTTTTTGTTTTCAACTCGTAATCTTTAGTTTAATTTATGTTTAGTTATTATTCTTATTTAGATAATTCATTTCGTTTACATTGCGTTCTAGATAATTGCTTTTCTTTTAAGCTAGTTAATCTTATTTGAGTTCTTAGATTAATTTCTTTAGTTTACATATTCTAGTTGCTGAATTAGAAGTACTTAGTTTTAATTATCGTTTATGCATTCTAATTTCTTAGATAACAAGAACAATCAACCCCCCCCGGCCGTCATTCTGGTCTTATCACCGTTTCGTTGAATATTTTCCCAGTACTCCTTGAGGTTGTACCGGGTCCATCCGGACGAATTGGTTCCACTCCCGTACCCATTTGTTTGTTGCACGGGTGATGCCTAGGTGGTTGATCGTCCTCGTTGTTGGTGGGCATGGTTTGTCTAGTCGCAACATCGTTTCCGGAATCGGATCACAAATAAAATCAGTCAGTGGCAGACGATTCACTTGTGGATTGAGTGAGGTGGTCTCACTTGATTTGAAACGATGAACGTTGTGCGATGAATGGTGCAAGTTCGAGCCTAAGCGATCTACGACCTTGCCATTGAACTTAACAGAAAATTAAACGTATCAACTAGAGAAATAATTATACAAATAAACGGCTAAATCAAAATAAAATAAAAAGAAATGAACAAACATCATTTTTTTGAAAACCTTTGTATATTCCCCGGCAACGGCGCCAAAATTTTGATTCAAGCTTTTTAGTTGCTTACTTATGAAAATTTGTCAAAAGATCAATAGCTTGCCCGCAAGAGAACGGGGTCGTGCGTAGTTTGGCAACTTGACTCGAGTCGTCTCTCGAGGAACATACAATCGGAATTTTAAATAGTTTGTTCAACCACAATAACACATACAAATTGGGGGGGGGGGGGGGGGGGGGGTTGATTGTTTTTGTTATCTAAGAATTAGAATGCATGAACGTAATTAAAACTAAGTACTTCTAATTCAGCAACTAGAACATGTAAACTAAAGAAATTAATCTAAGAACTTAAACAAGATTAACTAGCATAAACGAACAGCAATTATTCTAGAACGCAATGTAAACGAAATGGAATTAACTAAATAAGAATAATAACTAAACATTAATTAAACTAAGATTACGAGTTTAAAACCAAAGTATATAGGGTTCTAAGCATAAAATAATTCAAGAAAAATTATTGAAAAGCAAGCTACTTAATCGCATAAATTAAACTACGAAAGCGAATAAAGGGTTTAGAGTACTTATTAAACTAGAAAGCGTAGTGAATTCTCCAGCTAATCCGGAGAGATTGTTGTAGACCTTTCCCGAAAAT
>BMAC01001024.1:224298-242703 GCA_014905375.1 Phtheirospermum japonicum | reverse complement strand
GAAATTAGTAAAATGGAGGGAAAATTAAAGTCAACTTATTTGAATAAGTCAATATAAGTACTTAACATCAATTAAGGGTTTTAAAGGAAGATCTTTAACAACTTTCACTAAATTAGAATTTGAATATAACTTAACAACTTAAAAGTATAAGTTCATAAGTTAGAAAGCTAGAAAATTAAATTTAAAGTTTTGAAAAAAAACACAAGAGATACTAAACTATGATCCAAAGCATAACACAATATTAAAAGGGAATAATCATGAAATGAAACTAAATTTAGCAAATTGTTTTACATTCGATACGCGTGATCTTTTTGTTGTTGTTTTGTATGCAGGGTAGACGATCGCTCAGACAGGAGTTGACTCCATTCTTGCCYAACCCCGAAAGGTTGCGACGAGATGCACGAGCCGCTTCAAGGCAAGACACGTCCGACGTCCCGTTGCCTCCTTTACTATCTTCATTAATAGACGAGCAAAACATGGCCACTCCGTTTGAAAACCCGACACCCCCTGCCCCTGCCCACGACAACCAAGGAGTTCCGCCTCCATCGGTGTCGACCGGCCCCGTAACGTCACCTCAAGCGGTGACTCATCAAGACCCGCATCCAGTTTTCGCGATGACGTTCGACCAAGGGGGAAATGGTTTTACGAACCAAGACCCCCAAAGTTCGAACACACAGTTTCACGGGACGCCCTACCAAGGCCCGATAATCGAAGGGCAACCGTTCCCATATCAACGGCTGCCAAGCAACTATTTGAAAGAATGAGCAAAAAGTCGAGGCAAATGAGCTATCGAACACGAAAGATAAGAGTTAACGAGGCAAATGAGGTGCCAAGTAACGAGACCTTCGAGGCATGTAACCATTGTGGAGAGCAAGGGCATTCGGTGGATTCATGTAAAATGGGGTATCACAAAGATACCGACGCTAAAGCGCACGCCATCAAGGATCAATTAAGCAACGTAGATCTTCCAACCTATTAGCACAGGCCTCAGACAAACCCCAAATTCAATGCAAATCGTAACTCTCCTTACTTTAAATGGGGCCCTGAAAATCCACATTCCGCCCCAGCACAAACTAAATCAACACCGCCACCACCGAGAAAATCACTACCAGCCGGGCCGACACCTACTCCTATACAGCCGAACGATCAACTACTAATTTGGCAACAGAACCAAGTCACCGAGACAATCAGAAATAGGGACGGACTGACAAATCTGACCACACAAGTAAATAAGCAAGGAGAGGTCTTGGATGACCTATCTAAGAGCGTGAAGAACTTATAGAAAATGATGGGCCAAATGGCGACATTCATGGCCAAACATGACACTGAAAAAGGGAAGTTTCCGAGCCAACCCGAGCAAGCTTCCGCGGTTCATATTTTACGAAGTGGGAAGACGATAGATAATGGAGTTGAAGAAGAGAACGAAGAGGACACTAATATTGCAAATGAGGGGCTGCCTACGAACAATGACCCTAAACCGGTTGACCAAATGCATAAGTCACCAAATCCTTACATTCCTGGGTCATTAAAAGGGAAGCCCCCGAATCAAGTACCCACTCCTGTAACAAATGACGATTCCACCAAGTCTCCGACTCAGCAACCGAAGGCATTACCATACACTATTCGAG
Source organism: Phtheirospermum japonicum (assembly GCA_014905375.1). Taxonomy (NCBI): domain Eukaryota; kingdom Viridiplantae; phylum Streptophyta; class Magnoliopsida; order Lamiales; family Orobanchaceae; genus Phtheirospermum; species Phtheirospermum japonicum. The sequence goes on along the minus strand of BMAC01001024.1, from coordinate 241,075 downwards.
CAAGGTTCCCTTCCCAAGTCGCCTACGCCCATCCAAAGAGAATAAAAAGTTCATGGAACTTTACAATCTACTCAAGAACGTCAACATTAATCTCCCTCTTTTAGACGTAATCAAGACGATGCCCGCATACGTGAAATTTTTCAAGGAATTAGTCGCGAGGGAACGGCGTCTGGAGACACTTCAGCAAGTTAAATTAACCAAGGAGGTAAGTGCCATATGCAAAGGGCCACTACCCAAAAAGGATAGAGACCCCGACAGTTTCTGCATAACCATCACCTTGGGAAATGGACAGACAGCACGAGGCATGCTTGACCTTGGATCATGAATAAATTTGATGCCTTATTCCCTTTATAAGGAATTTGATTTGGGGACAATGAGACCAACGACGATGCGGCTAAAATTGGCGAACCGATCAATTAGACAACCACTTGGCATAGTCGAGGATGTTCTAGTTCAAGTTGGCGAGCTTGTGATTCCAGTCGATTTTGTCATACTGGATGTCGGCAAGGTTCCGAAAGAGGGCACTAAACATACTATTTTGCTTGTTCGACCATTTATGTCCACTTCTCGTACACTAATTGACATACACAAAGGGAGGATGACCTTATCCGTGATAGGCGAGACAATCACATTTTCACTGAAAGATATCCACAACACTCCTTTGCCATACATGAATGAAGATTTCTCATTTGTTGACCCAATTGCCTCCTGTGTTCACGAGCTTAAGGGGATCACTGTGCTAGATGAGTTAAGCGTCGAGGACGACACATAATTTTTGAATAGGGTGGCCGAGATGTTAGAGATATATTTGAATGAGATCGAAGAAGACCATGAAGAGGTTGACGATTTTGATGAAGAATTGTGTGAATAGCTACTGCACCCGAACTTGGTCCAAAGGTGGAGTTAAAGCCGCTACCGAGCCACTTGAAGTATATTTTCCTCGAGCCCAACGAAACGAAACCAGTCATCATATATTCAGCCTTGTCGAAACACGAGGAGAAAGAATTAGTTGTGGTGTTAAGTAACCACAGGGAGGCAATAGGATGGAGCATCAGCGACATCAAAGGAATAAGCCCCGTGACTTGCATGCATTGAATCGAGATGGAACCCGATGCCAGGCCTGTTAGGGAAAATCAACGGAGACTAACACCAACACTTTATGAGGTGGTTAAGAAAGAAATTTTTAAACTTAAAGAAGAAGGAATCATTTTCGCCATCTCCGACAGCAAATGGGTAAGCCCAATTCATGTGGTTCCAAAGAAAGGAGGCATCACCATCGCCGAAAACAACAAGGGTGAGATAGTTCCAACCCGACTAACTACTGGATGGCGTGTGTGCATCGATTATAGGAAGTTAAATGCGGCCACTCGTAAGGATCATTTACCTCTACCATTCATTGACCAACTTCTCGACAATCTAGTGGGACACGAATTCTACTGCTTTCTGGATGGCCTTTCGGGCTATTATCAAGTGGACATCGCTCTGGAAGATCAGAGTAAGACAACGTTCACATGCCCCTTTCGCACGTTCGCTTTTTGAAGAATTCCCTTTGGCCTGTGCAACGCACCAGCGATTTTTCAAAGGTGCATGCTCTCAATTTTTAGTGATTTTATTGATGACTTTCTTGAAGTATTTATGGATGATTTCTCGATTTTGGGTCATCTTTTGATAATTGTTTATCTAATTTGTCAAGAGTTCTAGAACGATGCAATGAGAAAAATCTAACTTTGAGTTGGGAGAAATCCCATTTTATGGTAAAAAGTGGCACTGTTCTGGGCCATGTTGTTTCTAAAAAGGGGCTGGAGGTTGATAAGGCAAAAATTGATGTAATTGAAACCCTCCCTCTACCTCGAGATGTTAAAGGAATTAGAGGTTTTCTTGGTCGTGTAGGTTTTTATAGACGTTTTATCAAAAACTTTTCAAAAATAAGTCGTGCACTTTGCAAACTATTGACCTTAGATACTCCTTTAATTTTTAATGAAGAATGTTTGAATGCGTTTATTGAATTAAAAGAGAGTCTTACGTCTGCCCCTGTGGTTGTTTCTCCCGACTGGACCTTACCCTTTGAAATTATGTGCGATGCCTCTAATGAGGATGTGGGGTCTGTTTTGGGACAACGTGTGGAAAAATTGCTTAGGGTCATTTATTATGCTAGTTATATGCTAAACGATGCTCAACGTAATTATACCACAACTGAAAAAGAATTACTTGCAGTCGTATTTTCGCTTGACAAATTTAGACCGTATATAGTTGGAGCTAAGGTAATTGTACACACGGATCATGCTGTTTTACGCCATTTGTTTTCCAAACCACAAAGTAAGCCACGCCTTATTAGGTGAATTTTGTTGCTACAAGAATTTGATGTGGAAATAAAAGATAGACGAGGTTGTGAAAATGTTGTGGCGGATCACTTGTCTAGAATGGTAGTTGAGGAGAATGAGGGGGAGAAATTTATGATTAACGATCTTTTTCCTTATGAGAATGTATTTAATCTTGAGCAATTAATTACTCCTTGGTACGCTGATATTGTGAATTATCTTGTTTGCAAAATAGTTCCTAACCATTTATCCTACCAAGAACGGAAGAGATTTTTGAGTAAATGTAGGGACTACTTTTGGGATGATCCCGATGTTTTCAAACGCTGCAAGGATGGTCTAAATAGGAGATGCATTCTGAACGACGAAATGGGGAGCATTCTCCAATTTTCCCATGACCATGGAGGGCATATTGGATCTCAAAAGACGGCGTTTAAAGTGTTACAAGCCGGATTTTATTGACCGAGTTTATTTGCTGATGCATTTGAATATTGCAAAACTTGCGACAACTGCCAACGAACCAGAAACATAGGGAAGCGAGACGAAATACCACAGGTACCTAACCAAGTGGTAGAGATTTTCGATGTATTGGGGATAGACTTTATGGGGGCTTTCCCTAAGAGTGGATATTTTGAGTACATCCTTGTTGGTGTCGACTACGTATCAAAATGGGTGGAAGTAATCTTAAATTCCTCCAAGAAAATATTTTCAGTAGATTCGGGGTGCCGAAATCGATAATAAGTGATGAGGGAAGCCACTTTTGTAACAAAGCGTTTGCAAGACTGATGAAAAAATATGGGGTCCAACACAAGGTAGCTACGCCTTACCACCCTCAAACATTTGGTCAAGTCGAAATGAGCAACCGTCAACTTAAGGCCATCCTCGAGAAAACAGTCGGGCCGAGTCGAAAGGATTGGGCAGTCAAACTTGTCGACGTAATGTGGGCATACCGAACAGCCTACAAGACGATGCTTGGAATGAGCCCTTTTCGCCTAATCTATGGGAAAGCTTGCCATTTGCCCGTTGAGCTAGAACATCAAGCTAGTTGGGCAATTCGGAAACTGAACATGAATTATTATGAGGCAGGCGAGTACAGGAAGTTGGAACTAACTGAACTTGAGGAAATAAGGAATGAGTCCTATGATGCTGCATGGAGGCAAAAGAAGATGACCAAAGTCTACCATGTTCGGAAACTCGTCAACAAGAAATTAAAGGTAGGTAAGTTAGCTCTAGTCTTTAACTCGAGATTTAAACTTTTTCCAGGGAAACTAAAATCAAAATGGAGTGGACCGTTCGTGATAAAAGAGATAAACGAGTTTGGAGCTGTAACCCTTTACGATGAAAAATGAGACGCAACATTTCAAGTTAATGGGCATCGCGTTAAATTATACCGTGACGGTGAGATAACAAAGCAAGATCGCGAAGTGTGGGCGATGGTGAACTCGCCTCCGATGGCAATTTAATTACGACACAATTACGTCGAGAAAACGACGTTAAAAGATGCGCTTCTTGGGAGGCAACCCAAGCTACTGTATTTTCTTTATTTTGATTTTCTTTTATTTTAGTTATTATTTTTTTTTCTACTCTTTGTAAGTGTTTGAACAGGATTTAGGTCAAGAAAAGATTAATTCATCATTCGGAGAGTGAAGGATTCACATGGTGGCAAGCCTGCAGTCGCGTCGACTGACGCACCGCCGATGCGGCATCGACGCTACCTGAGCGTGGGCGTCGACCGACGTAGCGTCGACGCGCGAGCTGACCGACTGCGCGAAATATTTTTGGGAATTTTTTGGCTGCGATTTTTGGGAGTTATATCTCCATAAGGTAAGCGATTTTTTGGGTAATATTCCACACGAAATTTGGCTGGTTATGGGGTCAAGATCTTTTGTGTTAATAGAGTTCTAATTAGATTAGGAAACTTAATATCTCTTCCCTTATTTGTAATTTGGTCAATCTAGGATTCCTATTTTCAAGAGCTGTTGGTTTCTATATAATTCGAACCCCCTGCACTCTCTTTTTCATCATTCTCTTGTATTCTATACTTCATACATCGCATATATTTTCTCCCCACGTCTCTCCATACCATTAGGCCAATTCCAAAAAACACCAAAAACCACGAGAATAGGTGGATGTTGAGAGAGGAGCACGAAGAGAAATTGGACCAGCTGCATGATGAAGTCGAGCAGGTGAACGATTTGGTTGGTGATTATCAATTGGATGAGGTTAACTACACATCCAAATCGATATTTTAAAAGGCGAATTGAGAAGGGCGGAGGAGATCAACGAGGGGTTGAGGGACATGAACCTTCAACTAAGGACCACCATCAGAGACTTAAGGGGTATTAAGCATGACCTCGAGCAATAGAGGGAGGTACTTGATGAGTGTGACATGACCAAGAACGAGCTTCACGACGCACTCCTCCGAGCTCGAGAGACAATTGCCACCTTGACTAAGGAAAACAATGAGATGTTATGGGATACAAACAAATTTGCAAGTGAGATCGATATGAGGGACAAGCGCCTGGAGGAAACGAATTCTGAATTAGACAAGGTGACACTGGACGGAATAACCCTCTTGCAAAGTAACCATGCAATCCGCGAGGAGAAATTCTCGCTCCACGGCGAATTGAGGAGTTGGAGGCCCAAATCAAGGATTTTAATGTGAGAAACGCGGCGAACGAGTGGAATTTAGGATTTTGGGAGAAACGCAAGCGTCGATGCGGCATCGATGCTGCCGGCGCACGGCGGTCGGCTGCCCTGGGCGGAGGCGATGATTTTCAATGGCCGTTTTGTTCAAACAACAACCTTTGGTTATTTGCTGAGGAGCCGTGGCAATAATTTAATGAGTTTATTATTGTTGATGACATTATTTGCTATTTTTATTCTAATTTTTATTTTTCATTTTGGTTTTTCTGTTTGAGAACAAATCCAATCACGAGGCTCTAGACAATGGGAAATTGCGCCACTTCAATGAAAGAGACTCGACCATTAATATTCAGGGACGTTTTCTTACCCCTTTCCTTGTTTGAATTGTTTTTCTTTATATTTATGGCAATCATGGGATTGCTGAGTTTTTAAGAGGGGGGGATGGTTGAGTATGATTGAAAAATTGTGTGAAATTTTTAATTTTTTACTTGATTGATTGCTATTTTTGCGCTAAATTGTGTTTGTATGGCATGCCTGTCGAAGTTAGCTATATATGATTTGATGTTCTTGTCTTTTGAGCGTGTATAAGTGCATAAAATTTCCAAATATTATTTATATATTGTAAAATGGTACTTGGACGCAATTGATTTCGCAAAACCTTAAAAGCAGCGTCAATTCAAAAAATTTCATGCAAAAAGCCAGTGAGTAGCCTGAGTGTTTATCATCTTTGCATGTACTTGAATGAGCTTTGATTTGAGATCTCTTTGAAACCGATGTGTGTAGTTGACTTGGAAAATGAGGTTAAGGCACATAAAAAACCCTATTCCGGCCATATCCATATATTTCTAGCCACTATAAATTCTGAATGAGCCAATCATAGCCAAATAATCCATTTCAATTAGCCATGAGTGATTTTTGAGTCGACCCCTACAACCCATTAAAAACGTGGGGTAGGAGTTAGTAATTTTTATTGGTTATAAGTGTTTTGGAGTGTTTATAAGGGATTAATGAATTTTTATAATTAAGGATCACCATCCTTCAATAAAAAAAAATATAAAAAAAAGAAGAAAAAGAAAGACCCCATAAAACAGAATTAGAGGGGGATAAAAAAAATGAGAAGGATGGTGAATCGTGTTAGTCATTTCCTACGCGCTAATGAAGGCTTGTATTTATTATTTATTTTATGAACCTATTGTTTAGAAGGCATGAGTTGTGTAAGAAGCGAGTTATGAGCTTCAATTGTGATTATGTGGTTTGTGCTTCAAGACGGTTCAGAGTAAAGAGTTAAGAAATAGCCTATGTTTAAAGGCTACGTTATGTGTGTTTAGTGAGGTTTTATTTTTGAATGAGGTGAAGCGTATTGCTTCTTGATTAGAATAGGTTTGGTGAGTTATTGATCACGTTAGATCGTGAGTTAGCCACACGACTTATATTCCATACCCGTCCAAAGAGCCTTACATTACAACCCGAAAAGACTTTTTGTGAGAATGCATGAATTTGATTTTGAAGCGACAATGTAATACGGGTGGAGTGTTTGAGGTTGCATTGCATGTACCTATATTTTCAAAATTATTTAAGTAGCATAGCACGACTCATTGCTTGGACTGATTTCCATTTCTTGCTATACTTTGAATCTATCGTTCGTTCGACGACGAACAAACCAATTAAGCGTGGGGTAGTTGATTAGCACATATTCGTCCTTATTTTTAGTAGTATTATAGCTTGTTTTTCTTATTCTTTTTGGTATAAGTTGGGTAGTTTAAGCTCTAATTCTTATATTTGTACTCTCAGCTTATTTTACCGCTTTTTGATCTAGACTGATACAAATAAGTGATTATTTGTGAATCTTCACTTTAAAGCTAAGTAACCGGAAAAGTTCAGCACGAAATTAGACGAAGTTGATGTTCAAGAATATTAGAACGAGCTTTCCGGTGAACGAGTAGAAAAAAGATTGAGGAAATAAGACGGAGTGTCTGTCGCGTCGATCGACGTGAGCGTCGACGCGAGACATGACACGCGACGATCGACGCCTAGCCGACGCACTGCCGACACTACTTTCTGAAGCGTCGATTGAAGAAGTGTCGATCGACGCAATATTCTGAAGCGTCTATTGAAGAGGCGTCGGTCGACGCAAGGTCGACGCAACTTTCTGAAGCGTCGATTGAAGACCGCATCAGTCGACGCACCCGCCCAGTCGACGCGCACACCCAGGCAGCAGTGACGCCGAGCACCGGCATGCGTCAGTCATTGCACCATCGACGCGGCAGCCCAGAATCAGGATTTTAGGGTTTCTTATGCTCCTAGTTAAGGGAAAACTATATAAACCCCTCTAAGTCCGTCCCAAAAAGAGAGACCTCACTCCCATACTCTAAATATTCGACCCTTTTGGTTCGAGAACAACACCATCCACATCACATACAACAATAATTGATCAAGATCAAAGAATCGAGGATCGCGAAGCTCCAAGTTCCATCCGTAGTTCGTGACTTGATTTTCGGGCAAGGTCTACACAATCTCTCCGGATTAGCTGGAGAATTCACTGTGCTTTCTAGTTTAATAAGTACTCTAAACCATTTATTCGCTTTCGTAGTTTAATTTATGCGATTAAGTAGCTGCTTTTCAATAATTGTTCTTGAATTATTTTATGTTTAGAACCCTATATACTTTTGGTTTTCAACTCGTAATCTTTATTTTAATTAATGTTTAGTTATTATTCTTATTTAGATAATTCATTTCGTTTACATTGCGTTCTAGATAATTGCTTTTCTTTTACGCTAGTTAATCTTGTTTGAGTTCTTAGATTAATTTCTTTAGTTTACATATTCTAGTTGCTTAATTAGAAGTACTTAGTTTTAATTATCGTTCATGCATTCTAATTTCTTAGATATTAAGAACAATCAACCCCCCCCCCCCCAATCTGTATGCGTTATTGTGTTGAGCCATGGTCGAGCCATCTCGAGCCATATCAAGCCAAAATGTGCCAAAAAGCTAGCCAATGGTCTAGGAAGGTGCCTCCGGGTCAAACTTGGTCAAACCCGGGAATTTCAAGCCTTTTTGGCTAATTTGGCCCATTTAAACCCAATTAAATTAGTATAAATAGACTACAACTCTCATTTTTGTAAAAACACCTCCTCCCAACCCAAGCTTGGGTTTGGGACTTAATTTCTCTCTCTAAATTTTATTTTCAAGTTTTTTGCCTTGGGTTTGTAAGCTCAAGAAGGGTTCAAGTACTCCCTTAGATTATTAATTCCTTGCAATTTCAATCAAACTTTTGGATTCTCCATTTAATTCTAGTAAGCTTTCTTTTAATTTCATGCTTTGTTCTTCAATTCCATGCTTGTTCTTCATTTTATGCTTTTTGCCTTGTCTCTTTGATTTCATGTTAGATCTTGTGAATCGTCCATGGAATCTAGATGAGTGACACATCTAGATCATAGATCGAGTCCTTGATCGTTTTATTATAAGTATTTTATGTGCTTTATGCTAGTTTTAATTTTCATGCTTTGTTTCATGTTTAATTCTAGATCTAGGCTTTGTTTCTTGCTATTTTCCTTAAAGTTTCAAACTTTCTTGTTAATTTTCATTGCTCTTTACATCCATGCTTTCAATTTTTGTTAATTTTCTTTATTTAGAATTTTATGCATAGTTGTACCTTGTGCTTGCATGCTTGTACATGTTGAAACATTGCATTTTCTTGCTTATTTCCTTTATTGCTTTGCATTTTCCATTTGAGGCATCTGGCGAGACACCCTACCAACTTGCACTTTCAATTCCTAGGATAGTTAGCTATTTTAATTGCTTTATTTTCATTTTCTTTCCATTTTTTCAAGCTTGAAACACATTGAAACCTTCAATTGTATCGAATTCCTATAATACCGAGCCATGAACCCGTTGATTTATTTCAACACCACAAAAACTCTTCTAACATTCGTCCCAATTTACGACAAAAAGGAAGGGGACATTTTTAAGAATATTCGACAATGGGGGTTCGCGACCCATAGGACTTTGAACATTGACGTAATCGAGGAGGAGGCCTCGAATAGATCGGAGAACCATACCGACCTTTCTCGTTATGTCGACGGCCTCGGTTGTGGGTATTTCGGCCGCATGCACCTACCGGGATTTAGCGAGCTTATGCTCGAGTTTTTTGCTACGTTGGTAATCCTCAATGACGAGACGTTCACATGTAGGCTAGGTGGTAACGACGTTTATGTGGATGAAGAAATTTTTGCAACATTTTTGGTTTCCCGACCGAAGGGGACCACCCGGTAGGCGTTCAAGGCTTTGATTTAGCCTCTTTTGGGGGGATGATAACCGGGGGCAACACGGGCGATTACAAGCGATTTCCTTGCTCAAAAATTCAAGACGACGCCATCTATGTCGCCTAAAAGATCCTCGCCCACATCGCTTTATGCAAAAATGAGGCCACATACACGACCAAGTCTGAGCTCTACGTTCTACAATGTCTTCTTGACGGTCGTCAACCCCGACTTTACCTGTTGGTTTTGAGAGGCATCTATAATGTTACGAAGGGTACGCCGGGTATTAAAATGCTTCTTCTCTCTTTCGCACCATACATCACTGGCTTCGCCCGTCACTTCGGGTTCGATCTGTCCCAAAATGGACTTCACCCACTTAGAACAATTGCACTTTCTTTGACGCGTGCCACTGCACCCAGAGTGAGGTCCACGACTCAAGGAGGCTCCTCATCTCGATCGAACGACGAGGATGGCGACACGACTATAGAGCCGGCCCCACGTGCCAATTCGGTCCCGAGTCCCGATTGGGGCCAATTTTTCGAGGATAACTGAGCATTTCAATTGAAGATGTTCGATAAGCTCAAAATCATCGACGACAAGATAGACATGAACCACGAGCAAAACTGGCAGAGCTTGAGGAAGATGCGAGCTCGCATTTCGAGACTCGAAGAGCGGTTTAAGGCATCGTTTCCCCAGCCCGGCATGGACGTCGATGATGCTTCTGAGGATGATGGATCCCGCGAGTTTTGATATCATTGTATCTTTATTTTATGCTTTTAAATAAAAAAATCCAAAAATATTGTTATTTCCTTTGTTGTTTTTTTCCATTTTTTTTTGGACATCTCATTTCACGTACATTGAAGCGATGGCCAATTGCACAAATCAACGAGTAGCGGCTCGACCTTTTATTTCAGGGATGTTTTCTTTTTCCTTCCTCTTTTTGACTTTTGGATGTATTTGTGGCAATCAGGAGATTGTCGGGATTTTTAGAGAGAAGGTGGTCGAGTGTGATTTTTATTTCTTATTTGTTTAATTTTTATTTGGCCTGTAATAATTAAATTCTTAAACGTGATTAATTGCTATTTCTGCGCTAAATTGTGTTTGTATGGCTTGTCTGTCAAAGTTAACTATGTTTGATTTGAGGTTTTTGTCTTTGAGCGTGTATAAGTGCATAAAAATTTTCAAATTATTATTTATTTATTGTAAAATGGTACTTGGACGTAATTAATTTCGCAAAACCTTAAAAGCAACGTTAATTCAAAACTTTTCCATGTAAAAGGCCTGTGAGTAGCCTGAGTGATTATCATCATTGCATATACTTGTATGAGTTTTGATTTGATATCTCTTTGAAACCGCTGTGGGTAGTTGACTTTAAAAATGAGGTTAAGGCACAAATTAAACCCTATTCCGGCCATATCCATAAATTTTAGCCACTATAAATTTCGAATGAGCCAATCATAGCCAAATTATCCATGTCTATAGCCCTGAGTGATTTTATTGAGTTGACCCCTACTAAACCATTAAAAGTGTGGGGTAGGAGTTCGTATTTTTATTGGTTATTAGTGTTTTGGAGATTATATTAGGAATTTATGATGTTTATTAATTTTTGTAATTTAGGACCACCATCCGAAAAAAAAATGAGAAAAGAAAAACCCCATAAAAAATGATAAAAGGGGGAAAGTAAAAAAAAAGAAAAAAAAAAAAAGAGAAACAAAATAGGATGGTGGATAGTGTTGATTAATTGCCTACGCGCTTAATTTAAGGGTTGAGTTTATTATTTATTTCCTTATGAAGCCTAATGTTTAAAAGGCAAAGAGTTGTGTTTGTAGAAGAAGCACATTATAAGTTTCAATTGTGTTTAAGTGGTTTGAGCACCAAGTCGGTTTATAGCACGAGTTGAGAAATAGCACAAGTTGAAGGCTACGTTATGAGTGTTTAGTGAGGTTTTTATTTTTGAACGAGGTGAAGCAAGTTGCTTCTTGATTAGATTAGGTTGGGTGAGTTATTGATCATGTTATATCATGAGTTAGCCACACGACTTATATATTTCATACTTGTCCAAAGAGCCTTACATTACAACCCTAAAAGACCTTTACCGATTCTTAGTTTTGACAACACACTTAATTTGCGATTGAAAAGAGATTGATTTTCCGTTCTTGTTGTTATCAATGAATAGGATTATAAAGTAATAAACAGAAAACGTAAAGAAGACACAGATTTACGTGGTTCACCAAATTGGCTACGTCCACATGTAGAGAGAAGAACGGATTTTATTAACTTATTAGGGTTACAGATTTCTGATCTCAAAGACCATATTTATAGTATTGAGAGAATACACCAAATTGGGCTTAAGGCCCAAAACCGTACAACTCGCCGAAACGAGAGATTCAAGACATATCAACAAATCTCCACCTTGACTTTAATCTTCCTTGCAGATGCATCAGTACAATGCCAGATAAACAAACTCCTTCTTTCTGCCTCAGATTTTCCCTCCTTGGGCAACTAACAGCTTTTGATGTTTAGCAAGTTCAGACAATGTCAAAACTTGCTATGTGGGACAAGCTTGGTGAACATGTCAGCAGGATTATCAGTGAGACCCCCGTACAACTCGCCGAAGCGAGAGATTCAAGACATATCAACAAATCTCCACCTTGACTTGAATCTTCCTTGCAGATGCATCATTACAATGCCAGATGAACAGACTCCTTCTTTCTGCCTCAGATTTGCCCTCCTTGGGCAACTAACAACTTTTGATGTTTAGCAAGTTCAGACAATGTCGAAACTTGCTATGTGGTAACGGCTTGGTGAACATGTCAGCAGGATTATCAGCAGTACCTACTTTCATCACCTTGATTCTCTGCTCATTCCTCAGAAAATGATACCTCACATCAATATGTTTGGTTCTCTCATGATAGACCTGATCCTTGGTCAAACAAATTGCACTCAGACTGTCACAAAACACAATAACTTGATCATGATGTAGACCAAGATCACCTACAAGCCCTTTTAACCAAATTCCCTCTTTAGCAGCTTCTGTCAGTGCCATATATTCTGCTTCAGTTGTAGAAAGAGTAACTGTAGCCTGTAGAGTTGCCTTCCAACTAACAACAGAACCACCAAGAGTGAAGACATAACCAGTCATAGATCTTCTACTATCAACATCTCCAGCATAATCAGAGTCAGAGTAACCAGTCACAGAACCATGAGAGTCACCTCCATACAAGAGACCAACATCAGACGTACCTTTGAGATAACGAAAAATCATCTTCACATCTTGTTAATGCTCCTTTCCAGGTCATCCCTTGAACCTGCTGACAACACTCACATCATGTGCAAGATCTGGTCTAGTGCAGACCATAGCATACATCAAACTCCCTACTGCATTAGAGTATGGGACTCGAGACATGTATTCCTGCTCAGCTACAGACTTCGGTGTATAATCAGCGGATAAATGAATATTTGTAGCACTTGGGGTATCAATAGGCTTGGCGGTAGACATGCCAAATCTAGACAAGATCTTCTCAATGTAACTCTTCTGTGACACGAAGAGCTTCTTTTCTTCTCCTTCCCTATATATCTCCATGCCCAGAATTTTCTTGGCAGCACCCAAATCCTTCGTATCGAACTTAGCACTGAGCAGATCCTTCAGCTTCTGAATATCAGACTTAGACTTCGCAGCTATGAGCATATCATCCACATACAGAACGAGATAGATCATGGAACCATCATATGCTTTGTTGTGATACACACAACAATCATGTGGACTCCTGTTGTATCCCAACTGGATCATGTAACTGTCAAATCTCTTATACCACTGCCTTGGAGACTTCTTTAGCATATATAAGGACCTCTTCAACTTGCACACATAATCTTCCTTCCCCGGAACCTGGAACCCCTCTGGTTGAGTCATGTAGATATCATCTTCGAGCATTCCATGTAGAAAAGCTGTCTTCACATCCAGTTGCTCAAGTTCTAAATCATGTTGTGCAACCATTGCTAGTAACACTCTGATGGAAGTGTGTCTTACCACTGGTGAGAATGTCTCATTATAGTCAACCCCCTCCTTCTGTGTGAACCCCCTTGCAACTAGTCGAGCCTTGTATCTCACACCCTCACTAGATGTGGTTTCTTCCTTCTTCTTGAATATCCATTTGCAAGTGACAATCTTCCTCCCCTTTGGCTGTTTAACCAGCTCCCAAGTCAGATTCTTGTCAAGTGATTCCATATCTTCTCTCATTGCAGTGAGCCATTTAGCCGACTCACTACCTGAAATAGCCTCTCTATATGTGAATGGTTCACCTACAAATGGTTCTTCCTCTTCTACCTCGTCAGCGACTTCTAATGCATAAGTCACCATATCCTCAAAATCCTATCGCATAGGAGGCTTCACGCCTGTTCTCCTAGCTCTATCAATAGCTATGCTTGTCTGGCGAGCTTCTGGATGAACATCTAAACTTGTACTTTCAGCAGTAGTATGTTGATCTTCTCCACCTTGGAGTTGTGATTTACTCTCATCGAAAGTGACTTGCAGCTCCACCTGTTTAACAACACCACTACAATTTTCTGCACCAATGGACTTCACAGCGGGGTTAAGCATAGAATTCTCATCAAAAATCACGTTCCTGCTGAATATAACTCTATTTTCTGAAGGTGACCAGATTCTATATCCCTTAACTCCATCCCCGAAACCAACAAATATACCCTTCTTAGCTCTTGGTTCTAATTTACCCTCACTAACATGATAGTAAACAGTACACCCAAAAACTCTCAACAACGAATAATCTACAGGTTTATTAGACCATACCTCGTAAGGTGTCTTGCAATCAATTCCAGTGTGAGGACCACGGTTGATCAGATAGCACGCCGTGTTTACTTCTTCTGCCCAAAAATTTCTAGACAAAACAGCATTTGAGAGCATGCATCTCGCTCTCTCCAGCAATATATGATTCATGCGCTCTGCCACACCATTCAGCTGCGGTGTGTGTCGAATGGTGTGGTGTCGAACAATCCCTGCATTCTTGCAGAACTCATTGAAATCAGACGAACAGAAGTCCAGGACATTATCAGTTCGCAGTCGCTTGATCTTCTTCCCAGTCTGATTTTCTACCAACGCCTTCCACTGCTTAAATCTCTTGAATGCTTCACTTTTGTTCTTCATCAGAATTACACAAGTCATCCTTGAGTAGTCATCAATCATAGACACAAAATATATGTGGCCTCCAACAGACTCAACACGTGACAGACCCCAACAATCCATATGAATGTAGTCAAGAGTCCCCTTGGTCTGATGAATGGCCTTCTTTGGGAACTTGTTACGATGAAGCTTCCCAAACACACAATGCTCGAAGAATTCAAGACTATGCACTTTATGCCCAGAAAGAAGATCCCGCTTTGACAAAATCTGCATCCCTCTTTCTCCCATATGACCGAGCCTCATATTCCACAGCCTGGTCATATTCGTGGTCTGAACCTTGGATAATGCAACATCAGCATACCCTGTCACAGTGGAACCTTGCAGATAATATAAGGTACCACGTTTCAGGCCTGTTAGGACCACCTTTGAACCTTGACAGACATACATAACTTCACCTTCACCTTTGAAACTGAAACCCTTACTGTCAAGAAGACTCAATGATATCAGATTCTTCGTCATCTATGGAACATGCCTGACTTCATTCAATGTGCAGAATACCCCATCATTTGTCCGTATCCTGACTGAGCCAATCCCAACCACTTTGCTGACAGCACTATTTTCCATGGAAACATTTCCTCCATCTATCTGCTCATAGGTGGAGAAGAACTCCCTGTTAGAACAAATATGGTACGATGCCCCAGAATCAAGAACCCACACATCATTAAGATGAGACTGTCCAGCAGCAACCAAAGCCAGATCTTCTTCAGAATTTGTATCAGTTTCTGCCACAGCTGCAGAATCGCCGACACCCCCTTTATTCTCCTGCTTCCTCTTCTTCTTAGGACAATCATTCTTCCAGTGCCCTGGTTCTTTACAGTAATTACAGATGTCTTCGGGTTTAGGACCTTTTGAACCTTTCTGATTTGGCTTCCCAGTTTTCTTCCCAAATCTCCCTTTTTCTTTACCTGAGACAAACAGCCCCGATGCCTGATTTTCTGTGGCAGAGCCAGTTGCCCGTTGACGGTCTTCTCTGTTGTGGAGGGCAGATCGAACATCTTCTAGAGACAGAGTATCTTTCCCAGTAATAAACGATTCAACAAAATTCTCATACGATTCAGGCAAAGATACTAACAAAATTAAAGCAGCGTCCTCATCTTCTACTTTAACATCAATATTACGCAAATCTTGTAAAATTTTGTTTAATTTGTCCAGATGATCACAAAGGGGAGTACTTTCCTGCATGCGTAAACGGAACAGACGTTGCTTCGAGAGAAACTTGTTGGTTAGAGACTTCGTCATGTAGAGACTCTGTAACTTCAACCAGAGAGCAGCGACCGTTTCCTGATCAGCAACCTCGATGATAATATTGTCAGACAGACATAGCATAATAGTCGATTGGGCCTTTTCTTCTCGAGTATTCCACGCTTCTTCATCTACATCCTTAGATTTAGGTTTTCCTGATAGCGGTGCCCAGAGACCCTGCTGCTTCAGCAGAGATCGCATCTTGATCTGCTATAATCCAAAACTATTTTTCCCGGTGAGTTTGTCAACCTTTACGTTGAAAGCAGACATTCTCAGTCGGCAAAAGAAACCCTAACGGTGCGGAAATACCCTGATCAAATCGACCAGGCTCTTGATACCAGTTTGTTATGAATGAACAGGATTATAAAGTAATAAATAGAAAACGTAAAGAAGATACA
Source organism: Phtheirospermum japonicum (assembly GCA_014905375.1). Lineage (NCBI taxonomy): Eukaryota > Viridiplantae > Streptophyta > Magnoliopsida > Lamiales > Orobanchaceae > Phtheirospermum > Phtheirospermum japonicum. The sequence goes on along the minus strand of BMAC01001024.1, from coordinate 225,021 downwards.
GATTTACGTGGTTCACCAAATTGGCTACGTCCACGGGAAGAGAGAAGAACGGATTTTATTAACTGATTAGGGTTACAGATTTCTGATCACAAAGACCATATTTATAGTATTGAGAGAATACACCAAATTGGGCTTAAGGCATATCAACACTTGTTTATTGTACTTGCATTTGTATGATTTTAGTGTATACACGTCCTATGCAGCAATAATTGAGTGCTTTTGAGCGAACACGATATATATTTGCCTTTTGAGAGGATGCATGAATTTGATTTTGAAGCGACAATGTAATAAAGGGGAGTGTTTGACGTTGCGTGATTTGTACCTATATTTTCAAAATTATGTTTGTAGATAGCACGACTCATTGCTTAGACTAATTTTCATTCTTGTTATGCTTTGAATCTATCGTTTGTTCGAGGACGAACAAACCAATTAAGCGTGGGGTAGTTGATTAACGTAGATTTATCCTTATTTTTATTAGTATTTTAGTTCTTTTCTCTATTTGTTTTTGGTATAAGTTGGGTGATTTAAGCCTAATTCCGTATTTTTATACTTCCAGCTTATTTTACCATATTTTGATCAGAAAAGGTGATTACTCGTTGTTTTTCACCTTATAGCTAAGTCACCGGCACTACTGCAAACTGCCTAATTAACGGCGGTTTTTTCTGGCTTTTAACGGCGGTTTTTGAACCACCGTTATATCGACTGCTGTTAAATTTTACGGCA
>BMAC01001024.1:174226-224053 GCA_014905375.1 Phtheirospermum japonicum | reverse complement strand
CACCAATTTTTTGAGATTCATTATTTTTATATCACTTTTCTAAATGTTCATCACTCTACAATTAAATAATTTAAATTACAACCAACACAAGAAGTTATCACTTAAATTCTATCTATTGATGAATTTTAGTACTTAATAGGATCGATAATGTCAAGTTGGGTGCCAAACTTCTCCTCGGCAACCTTTTCAGCTTTAACTCTCTGTTTCGGCAACTTCCCCACGGGCCCGTTTTCTGAGAGCCCGTTTGTAGCCAGTATCATTTCCAGCTGAGCGTGCAAAAGGTCCACACTCAATAAGCATCAAAACCTAAGATTATTTTAAAACTCTTAAAATCTTACCCAAAATATGTTTTTAGAGCTTGCAAGATATTTAATCTTATTTTAAATACGTAATCATTTTTTGAAGAAAAAATAAGTTGGGTTATCCTTACTTTTCTTTTAATTTTAAAACAGCTTATAAGTTCTCTTTAAGATATTTTTTTACAACACTTATTTAAAACTTATAACCTCTTAAACAGCTTAAAAACCGATGAAAATAAGCATATTATTACCTTTGCAAGATTTTAACGGGTTCATCATAAAGTTTCCATCTAGAGAAGACTGAAACCATACGCGACGCCACCTAATAGTCGATATAATATGATATAAAAAAAAGTTACGTAATAAATCAAATAGGAAACGAAACAAATACGAAACTGATTTGACAAGACCTGAGGATTCAGCTTGTCGAGCCGCACCACCATTTCGCCCATAAATTTGTAACCCGTCCCGTCTTTCGCATGGAAGTTTACAGAAGAACCACGGAATCGTGCAATTAGTGAGCCCACCTGCATGAAATTTAAAACAATTCCCAATTAAATAAGCCAAGAAAAAAAGATCTCTGTAGTCAAAGGATAGGCTCGGGTTTAGCAATTTACGGACATTCTCGACATTCTTAGGCACATTCGACATGGCTTGGAAGCGAAACCACTTATTTACAACCTGGTGGCAAGAAAATTACAACCACTTACATATATATAAATTTGGCTGATGAGAATATTACATCTTTTAATTCTAACAAACTACAAATAATTTATTTTAACAATTTATACAATACATGACTTCTAAAACATAACCAAGTAATTATTATAAACTAAATTCGGGTTCATGCAACAAATTGCATAAAATCATGTGATAAGTCCAAAAAGTTGAACCACCAAATAAAGGGGGCACTAACCTCAAAAGAGATTAGCGACTTGACACTGCTTCCAGGTACGTCGCAGCGAACTTCAAAGCCTTCAATTATCCTCCAAGCGACCTCGCCAATCCTGCAAAACAACGCCTCGAACGGGCCGGATTTCAAGCCCGTTAAGGCCCTCCGATGCTTAAGTTAATAAGCGAAAAACACTCAACACTTCTCTTCTCAACAATAATGCAATATAATGATATCAACTTAGAAAAATAATGAGAGTCACACGCCCCTTTATATAAAGATATGGGAGATCTCCCTCAATCTAGGGTTACCTTCTATAACCATGATTCTATTCATAATACAACTCTATAACCGACTATTAATTAGGACTCTCTTCGCATGTTAAGTTCCCAAACATAACAAATCTCTTAATAAATTATCAAGACAAAAACCTGGGCGTACAGCCCACTAGGCCCATAAAAACCCACACATATCAAACCTTCAAACAGGCTCAAGTACTCAGCCCAAACCACAAGAGATCACGACCCTATATGGGAACTCATCCCCATACTACAGGTCGCTACTCCTAGCAAATCAACCCGCTTCCAAAGAACGATATCCAACTCGCTCACCCCCAGAGGCACACCCTCTCCAGGAAATGAGGTCGCTTTCCACAAGTACCAATATACATCACATAATATTACGTATGAATATTTTGGTCCACATCAGCTAGTCCCCCATGTTCTAGCTGATTGAGGTATGAAATAAGGTAGGACATGTAAAATAAAATCAAGCTAACACAATCAATAAAAACAACAACAAAACATATGGACATAAACACCTTTCCAAAAACTTTACCAAGACCATTCGCCAGAATCATTCAACTCGATAAATCGGGCCATAATGCTCATCATTTTATCATAAATTACCAAGTAAAGCTGCGACCTGCAAAATCTCATCTCAACGGACTCGCTTTTCCAGCATCAAGATGATCACCCCGCGGAAACAACCCCGAGTCCCTAGTCCAAGTCCCCTGATTATAATGACCTGAACCACACAACATTAAGACACTGAACAAACTCATGTATAAAAGTCCCTAATTTAAATATCAAGATTTCCCACTTGGCGACCTAAAAAACATACTACTCACCTGACGACCTGCAGCTATAACCAGCCTCAATAATTCAGAATCGCAATCATAATTAAACCCCAAAGTCAAGACACGCCTTTTCCCTCACTTCCTATCTCATTTAAGTTTCATTAAATGAAGTCTGCCCCCTTGTCAGACACGCGTCACTTCCTCATTTTCTCGGAGTATAATAAATCCAGTGGGCCTGCAAATTAATAGCCCAAAACATTCCTCCAACAAACCCTACTTAATCCCGCTCAGAACCATCTCATCAGCTTTCCGCCGTTCTATATAAAAATTATTTTACTCTCTCCTCCCACTTTACACAATTATAGTCAGAAAACCGCCATTTTTGCTCTGCACCAAGCTTACCCACCAACAACTATCCCAGACTCAACAGCGATCCCCAGCTCGCCAAAATGCGTAAGTCCCTAAATCTCTTCTACAAAATTTTAATTTCATGGCTGATATTATAGTTGCGCATGCTGAGATGTGTTTGTTCTGTGTTATCCCCTCCCCGAACTTGTTTAGTTTATAACAAAACTAGAATCTCCAAATACTAATTCATCCAACTCAGCACTCTCCCCTGATTCCAACCCCACTGAAAACCCCTTTATTATTGAGAAAAGACCGAAATAACTAGCATCACCCTCCTCTGGCCTACGCGACGAGCCAGAGGGCGATGTTAATTGGTCGGAACTTCGAGCTCAAACCATAGCCCACACTGAAGGCCAAGCCTTAATGGTCAACATCCCTGAAACTCTATCTTCTTCATCACTAACCCCTGCACACATCCCAGAGGGTATCCCTCTACCCAAATCCAATAAACCTCCGCCCTGTGAACACTTTAGGGAAAATCCAGTGACTGTAGCCCACTCCTTATCTATTGACGACCCACCTTCCTCATCTCGTACAACCAAAGAAATCAAACACAATTACTGGCTACTTCCTAACACAACGAAATTAGAGAAATTTAAAAGAATTCTTAATCTTCCAAAGACTGCCAAGATGGTCCTGCCTGACAGCCCGCAAGTAGACCCTCTGCGACCTCCTCCTAACCACATCACCCTTTTCGACACATTACTAGTGGCAGGATTTAGATTCCCAGCCCACCCGTTTTACCTTCAAATTTCCACCTTATACAAAATTTCCCTTTTGAAACTAACCCCTAACTCCATGAAATATCTAGCAGGATATCTCATATTATGTAAATATTATAACGTCCAGCCTGACGCAGGCTTTCTCCATTTTGTTTTCAAATTAAGTACCAACAGAACTCTTTCTACCTCTCCTCTTGCTCGGGACTAGCTCGCTTTCTACTAAACCCCCCCCAACAAAGTCCCCGAGTGGAGGAAGAACTTCTTCTTTATCCACAACACAAAAGACTGGCTCTTCCTTACCGAGCTACAAAATCGTACCACCAAATAATACAAGCCTCCTACCTCCAAAGAAAGCTCTCGCCTATACAAAAAATACTCCGATCAGCTCGAGGAATGGAGTAAGCGTCCTTTCGATGTGGTACTTCTCACCAGTCGATCCGAGATGTTCCGTTACGTGGGCATCGATTCTCGCCCGGTTGAACCAGAATTTGCCATTACTGAATCAGACTTTGGTACGTACTTTTAGGTTTTATGATTACACTTTCTCACATGTTGTAGAAGCTGAATAATAACGATTTTCACATCTACTATAGTTGCCTTTATCAAGAATTGTGCCTCAACCCGCTCGGAAGAAGAAAAGAAACAGCCCGCCTCATAATCCACAGCTCCTCCCGTCCCAGATCCTATCAATGCCAACGAGGCCAATGACGAGGAGGAAGAAGTCCAATTAATTCAGCGATCTGGCAAAAATAAGGGCAAGCGACCTCTCCAGGCTACTCCTAAGAGTCCAGTGGCTAGGAGCCCAAGCCCTAGCCCGCCAGAGCAAAAACGCCGCCTTCTCCGTAAGGGCCCCGCGACGACCTCTGCTGGTACCTCCAATTTGAGCAAGGTGCTAGAGAAGTGTGACAAGTCCACGGATGTCGAAACCCTTCTCACCGAGCACACAATCAAGCAGGTAAATACAGAAAACCCTTACTATTAACTCATCTAATCACTTATAAATACTAACAAAATATCACAATGCAGCTAAAACCTCTGTTCTCGAAATTTTCGAAGGAATTTGTAGCTCATTTGGCAGAGAGCGACCTTCAAAAGACCATCGATGAGCTAACTGCCCAGGCAGAACAACAAACCCGACAGTTGTCACTAACACAAGGGGATTTGGACAGGACACTCCAGTTGGTGAAGGCTCGTGATGAGGAGGTGGCGATCTTGAAAAGCCAGAACAACAGCCTAAAGGATGAGGCGACCCGCATGAGTAACGAGCTAAACAAAAAGACTGAGGAGCTCGCCTTACAACATCAAAAGCTCCTAGAACTTATCCAAGCAGCTCACGAAAAAGGGGTATCCGAAGGCCAACAAAACTTCCTCCTCAGCAAGATCGGCAGGAAGTTCATTGATGCATACCGGCAAGAGCTCGTTAAGGCCTACGAAAAATCCTCCATTTACTTTGGACTGATGGCTGGTGGTGCAACCGAATGGGTTTCTAATGCGGCTAGCATGATTAAAGAGGAGTTCGCTGCCCTGAACGTTTCTTACTCCCCCAACGTCGAGGCCCTCATTGACAAGCTAACACCCTTCACCAGCTTCAAGGGTGACTGGAAACAACCCATCGACACGAAGTGGTGGCTGTCTTGTCAAAACTGGGTGGCCGTGTCTGCAGGAGTACACATCGAGCTGAAAATGCCTCTGGACGATCTGCTACCTGAACCAACATTAACAACCACTTCTGCGCCCAAGCCAACCATCCCCTCTGAGCCCGAGTTAACCCTCATAAGTCCCCCTGCTGCGGCCTCTATTACTGAAAAAACTGTTTAAAACATCTATCACTTTTCTAGCTCGCAACTTTTTGTATGAACAATTTATCATCTTTGCTTGTTATTTAGTTTATTTATTCCTGGTATCCACACAACTGTTTAACTCTTAAGACATAACCCTGTAATAAAAATTCTCAAGGATAATAATCATACAGTAAATTCAAATACGATCAATCACACTTTCTACCTGTGCGCCATAGGATCTCAGTCAGATCACAAACATAAATACACAAAAACACATTAGCTCGCAGAAAATCATGTACTTCAACAAAAATATCCATCACAACCACGTAATCATAAAGAACAAAACAACTCGCCCAACTTTATTTATTATATTATTCAACTTTCTAAACATCTTGCGGGAGAAGTGCCCTCCAATCCAGAGTTACCTTCTCCCGCCACAATACGTACAAACACAACTCTTACTATCTCGCATGGTCGGGAGAAGTGACCTCCGGTCCAGAGTTACCTTCTCCCGCACCCCAAATACTCACAAAAACAACTACCTTCAACAGCTCGACTGGTCGGGAGAAGTGCCCTCCGCTCCAGAGTTACCTTCTCCCGCACCACAAATACTCACAAAAACAACCACTTTCAACAGCTCGCCTGGTCGGGAGAAGTGCCCTCCGATCCAGAGTTACCTTCTCCCGCACCACAAATACTCACAAAAACAACCACTTTCAACAGCTCGCCTGGTCGGGAGAAGTGCCCTCCGGTCCAGAGTTACCTTCTCCCGCACCACAAATACTCACAAAAACAACCACTTTCAACAGCTCGCCTGGTCGGGAGAGGTGCCCTCCGATCTAGAGTTACCCTCTCCCGCACCACAAAACACAACACTTGCCGCAAACACACACTTTCAACCAATCACAAGGTCGGGAGAGGTGCCCTCCGGTCCAGAGTTACCCCCTCCCGCCACAAAAACACTTACAAAAGCACCATCCTTCACCAACTCGCCTGGTCGGGAGAAGTGCCCTCCGGTCCAGAGTTACCTTCTCCCGCCCCATAAACACTTACACAAATAAAATCTTGCACCTCATCTTTTCCATACGAACTTTCTACGGGAGAAGTGCCCTCCGGTCCAGAGTTACCTTCTCCCATAATCCATCTCCTATGCATAATACCTTTTCAAATGGCACACTTTCCAGCTTTGTGGTAAAATCTTTCCATCTGCATTTTCGAGTATATATGCACCTCCTCGTAATACCTTTATCACCTTAAATGGCCCAATCCAGTTCGGCTCCAATTTCTTAGTCATTTTCAAAGCATCAGCTCTCCTCCACACCAGATCGCCGACCTGGAAACAACGATGTTAAACCGCTTATTAAAAGCAGCTTGTACGCTTTGTTTATAATGTTAAACCCGAGCTGCAGCTTTCTCTCGTATCTCATCAATTGTCTCGATTTCTCCTCGAGCTAATCTTTCGTTCTCCTCTTCACTAAATATCATCAGATGCTGTGAACCCCCAACTATCTCGGCTGGAATGACTGCATCCATCCCATAAACCAAACTAAATGGCGACTCCCCTGTGGTAGTTCGGGGAGTCGTTCGATAGGCCCAAAGGACAGACGCGAGCTCATCCTCCCACAGTCCGCCCGCTTTCTCCAATCGCAGCTTAAGTCCCTGCACAATTATCCGGTTAGTAACTTCCACCTGCCCGTTAGTTTGCGGGTGCGCCACAGAAGCGAATCGATGCTTCATCCCCATATCTTTGCACCACTTCTGCATTTTTCGCCCATTAAACTGAGTTCCATTGTCCGAGACTAACACTCATGGTACTCCAAACCTGCAAAATATGTTGTCAAAAATAAAATCCATGATGTGCTGCTCGCTTATTCCTGTGACAGCCTCGGCCTCCACCCACTTTGTGAAATAATCAATAGCCACCACCAAATTCTCTTTGTTGCTTGGAGTCTTTGGGAAAGGACCCACAATATCAATTCCCCATTGTGCAAACGAGCATGGCAAGTTCATGACCATCATTTCTTCAGTCGGTATATGAATAACCGGAGCATGCATTTGATACTTTTTACACGTCCGAACTAGGTCGTTAGCCATAACCTTCATTCCATGCCAAAAGAAGCCTGCTCGCAACGTAATACCTACTAACGCCTTTCCCTTTACATGATCCCCACAATACCCTTCGTGTATTTCTTTCAAAACCTCCGATCCATGCACTTTAGCTAAACACTTCAGAAGAGGTCCAAACCGCGACCTCTTATACAGTTCTTCATTTATTGCACAAAAACGAGCTGCAACTCTGGCCTCTTTTGTTGTCAACTTCTCTGCACTTTCCTGCGCTTTAAGAAGAACATCCCATATGGGCGCGCTCCAATCATCCTTATCCTCAATCTCCATAACCTCTTCTCCCTTTTCTATGCTACTATTTCCCAGCTCCATCAATGTGATTCTCCGAGTATCACATGTCCCTAGTGCTCCTGCTATCCGGGCGAGCTGATCCGCCCGTGTATTTTCAGCTCGCGGCAAATGCTCCAGCTTGAATTCCTCAAAACGAACCACCTCCTCTCGTAATTTACCCAAATATATCGCCATGCGCTCTTCTTTAGCCTCAAAGGAGCCATCAAACTACCGAGCTACTAACTGTGAATCTGTATATGCCCACAACTTGCGCGCTCCCAGCTCGTCTGCCATTTTAATTCCTTGCAACACAGCTTCATACTCAGCCTCATTATTGGACGCCTTATATCCCAGTTTGATCGCAAACTCCAAATTTTCTCCGTTCGGGCTAGTTAACACAATACCCAGCCCTGCTCCTAACGCCATAGTTGACCCATCTGTATACATGGTCCATGCTTTTACTTCTTTATCCTCGTCGACCTGTCTCGTCATTTCTTGCAGAAAATTTGCTAACACTTGCGCCTTGATAGCCACCCTTGGCTCATAAACTACATCAACTCACTCAACTCCACGGCCCATTTCACTAACCGCCCTGACACATTCGGATTACCCAAAACTTGTTTGAGAGCCAGGTTAGTACGCACTTTCACTTTTTGGCTCAGAAAATAAGTTCTCAACTTCCTAGCTGTACAGACCAACGCAAAACCTCCTTTCTCCAGCTCGGTATACATCAATTCGGCTCCCCGCAACATCCTGCTAATATAATAGATAGGTTTTTGCATACCCGTTTCCTCTCTTATCAAGACAGAACTTACTGCGACCTCCCCACGGATATATATAGGATCAAATCTTCTCCTGGCATAGGTTTGGTCAACAATGGTATTTCCGCCAAGTATTTTTTCAATTCCTCAAATGCATCCGCAGCTTACTGTGTCCACTCAAACCTGGATCCCTTTCGAAGCGCCCTAAAAAATGGGACGCCCCTCTAGAAATGAAACGGCTAAGACCTGCGATCCGCCCTGTAAGTACCTGCACGTCTCGCACCGTACGAGGTTGCGGCATCTCCAAAACAGCCCGCACCTTCTCTGGATTAACTTCGATTCCTCGCTCCGTCACCATGTAACCCAAAAACTTTCCTGATCGTACACCAAATGCACACTTCTTCGGCTTAAGTTTCATCCCATACTGTCTCAAGATAACGAACGTCTTCTTCAAATCCCCCACATGGGATTCTACTTTTTTGCTCTTCACCAGCATATCATCGACATAAACTTCCATGGTGGACCCCAACAGATCTTTAAACATACGATCTACAGCCTTTGATAGGTCGCTCCTGCATTCTTCAATCCAAAAGGCATGGAGACAAAACAGTAAGTACCTGTGGAAGTAACAAAACTCACTTTGGGCTGATCTTCCTTTGCCAGAGGTATTTGGTGATACCCCTACGAAGCATCCATCATGCTCAACAGCTCGCATCCCGAGGTAGAATCCACCAACTGATCAATTCGCGGCAAAGGATAATGATCTTTAGGGCATGCTTTATTCAGGTCGCAAAAATCCACACACATCCTCCACTTCTGAGCCGGTTTTGGCACCATCACAACATTAGACAATTACTCAGGAAATTGAATCTCCCTGATGTGACCAACTTTCAACAACTTTTGTACCTCCTCCTCAATTATCTTATCCAGCTCTGGTCCAAAATGTCTCCTCTTCTGTTTCACCGACCTAGCCTCAGGGTCCGCATTTAAGTGATGCTGCGCGATCTCCGGTGACACCCTTGTTAAATCTTCATCCCCGAACGCAAATATGTCCCGAAATTCTCTTAACAACTTGATCAGCTCGTCCTTCAATGCTCCAGGTAGTAGGATACTTATTCTCGTGGTATACTCTGGGCGATCTTCTTCTAACGAAATTTCCATCAACTCTTCATTTGGTTGGACCGAGTTCTCCTATTCCTTCGTTTTCTTGGCATTGAGCACTCCCTCCGGTTGATCATTACCTCTCTCTCGTTTGTTTTCCATTAACCCTTTCCTGACCACCATCTGATAACATGATCTCGCGACCTGCTGCTCTGCGATGACTTCCCCTAATCTATCACCCACTGGATACTTGATGCTCATGTGGTAAGTCGATGTTACTGCCTGGAACATATTAAGAGCAGGTCGTCCTAATATCACATTATAGGGCGACCTCCCTCGGATGATTAAAAACTTTAAGCTCTTCTCTAACCGCGACTTACCCTTTCCCAACACTACTTACAGCGTCAGCTCACCTTCTGTGTTTACCTGTGCCCCATTGAATGCATATATGGGTGTATTTACAGACCGCACTCTTTTATCCACTTCCATCTGTTCAAGGCAGTCCATATATATGATGTTCACTGAACTCCCATTATCCACAAAAGTTCTGCTGACTTCGTACCCTGTAATTTCTGCCTCAATCACCAATGCATCATTGTGATCTTCCTGCAGCCCACGCCTATCATTGGGGCCAAAAGAAATGACTGGCCCCACAACCTGTGGCTGTCTACTCACGCTAGCAACCTCCCACGTCCCTGAACGAGCTGATTTAACATGCCGTTTCCGCGCGTTATTGAAATCGCCATCCGTCAGACCACCTGAAATCATGTTTATTCTCCCTCTATTCCTCCGTGGTCCTTCCTGCCCCTGATTTCCTTGCCGCCCTTGTCTCGCAACCTGTTGCTGAGGCGGACTGCCCAGTGGTGGTGGAGGCAACGCTTGCCTCTGCTCGCTTGGCTCCCTTTCCTTGTAAATTACTTCCTTGAGGTGCCCTGCCTTTATGAGTCTCTCTATTTCTTCCTTGAGGTGCCTACATTTTTCTGTGAAATGCCCGTAGTTGTTGTGAAACCGACAGAAGGAGGTAGTTTTGGGACGAGTGGGTATAGGTGTGCGATCCTCTGGCCATTGTATAGCATTGGGTACAGCATGCTCCATGATGCCGAACACCTTAGCTCGCGGATAAATCAATGGTGTAAAATCTTCCTCTCTCCAATCACGCATGTTTATTTCCTGTCTCCCACTAACCCTGGCACTTGAGGCCAACAGCCCGCGCGTCACTCTCCTAGGTTCCCTCCTTATTTCTCTTCTTGGTAAAACTTCTATCGTATCCTCATCTGCCCTGCCAAAACGCACTTGATGTTCTTCCTCAGCTTCCTCCACCTGTATGTACTTATGACACCTCACCAATACGTCATCGTACATTCTTGCTTCTTTTTTCACCAGCGATTTACTCAAATACTCTCTTCTCAACCCCTGATGCAAAGCTCCATCCTTCATCTCGTCAGTGGCAGCGGGTACTTCCAAAGTGGCACTGGTGAACCTGTTAACATATTGTTTAAGTGTCTCTCCAGGTCGTTGCACCATGGTAAAGAGTGACAGCGCCGTCTTCGCACTCTGTCTAACATTGGAGAACTGCTTCAAGAAAGCAGCTCGCAATACTTGATAACTGGTAATCTTTCCCCGTGGGAGTTGATAGAACCAGTTTTGCGCGATCCCTCTCAAGGTGGACACAAAGGCCCGACATGCCACGGCATCTGTGTAATTATGTAACATTCTCGCGTTCTCGAAGAGCTGTAAATGCTCGATTGGATCCGTCACTCCCCGATATTGAAATTCCAACGCTTTATAGTTTTTAGGAATTACCGCGCGCATCATCTCCTCTGAAAAAGGATGTCCCTCTTCTCCCTCCAATACCCCTCCATCCATTCGTTTCTGTAATTTCAGCATGGCCTCTTGCAAATCCCTAAAGGTTTTATTATGTGGCCCCACCTCGCTCTCTCCTTTTCCTTCCTTAAGGCCGCTACTACTTTTTTGAGTTTTTTCTCGAGAATCACTACCTGTACACGAGGTATGGGTCTCACTATCACTGATATGTTTATTGCGTCGGCGACCTCCACGTCTACAATGGTTTCGCTTCACTTTTAGTCCCCGCACTCTCCGCTTACGAACATGGGAATATATGGACGAGGTGGAGCTAGAAGCATCCTCATTCTTCCGCTTGCTGCGCCCCCTTTTTTGAGACAGTCCTTTTGACAAAGACTTCTTGTTTTGTTTTATTTTTCTGGTCGCCGACTCTTCCTCCTGCTCGTTGCCCGGTTTTTCACCTTTCTCTCCCCCCGTACTTAGTTCGCCCGCTAAGTACCTGCGTAATTCCTCCTGCTTCTCCAAAGGTATAAAGTCTACAAGCCCTTCTCAAAATCCCTTCTTATTCTGGTCGGGTCCCTCTTTTGACAAATCACCTCCTTCCTTTGTCGTCTCATGAATTGATTTCTTCGCTTCTCTCTCTGGTGTTTGTTTCTTCAGTCCTTCTGCCTGCTCCTTCCCACCACGTTTTTTGGGAAAGGGTGGTGGTGTACTACCAATGCCCTGAGTCACTGGATCCATCTGAGAACGCGCTTGCTCATCCTTCGTCATATCCTGCCCGTTAACGTCCGCCAATCTGTTCTTCTTTTTCTTGTTATTTGACACAGAACCATATTGTAGGGTTCTAGGTATTATGTTGTTATCCTTCATGTTTGGTTTGCGAGATTTCTCACGCCTTTTGCTCAAGGACTCGTTGTCCCTCTTTCCCACAGACGGTGCCAATTTGATAAGTCCAAAAAGTTGAACCACCAAATAAAGGGGGCACTAACCTTAAAAGAGATCAGCAACCTGACACTGCTTCCAGGTACGTCGCAGCGAACTTCAAAGCCTTCAATTATCCTCCAAGCGACCTCGCCAATCCTGCAAAATAATGCCTCGAACGGGCTGGATTTCGAGCCCATTAAGGCCCTCCGACGCTTAAGTTAATAAGCGAAAAACACTCAACACTTCTCTTCTCAACAATAATGCAATATAATGATATCGACTTGGAAAAATAATGAGAGGCACACGCCCCTTTATATAATGATAGGGAGATCTCCCTCAATCTAGGGTTACCTTCTATAACCATGATTCTATTCATAATACAACTCTATAACTGACTTTCAATTAGGACTCTCTTCGCATGTTAAGTTCACATACATAACAAATCTCTCAATAAATTATCAAGACAAAAACCTGGGCGTACAGCTCACTAGGCCCATAAAAACCCACACATATCAAACCTTCAAACAGGCTCAAGTACTCAGCCCAAACCACAAGAGATCATGACCCTATATGGGAACTCATCCCCATACTACAGGTCGCTACTCCTAACAAATCAACCCGCTTCCAAAGAACGATATCCAGCTCGCTCACCCCCAGAGGCACACCCTCTCCAGGAAATGAGGTCGCTTTCCACAAGTACCCATATACATCACATAATATTACGTATGAACATTTTGGTCCACATAATCATGCAACAAAGCATACCAGGTAATCATTAGGGGGACCAAAAATTTAACAAGACAATCAAATTTAGCTAAACACACAAATAAAAAGAGGCAGCAATATTAACACACTCTATCAGGTTGAAGCGACATAAATTAACTCTTACATGCTAACAAAATTCAACTCAGAGATAGTTCAACTCACTGATTAGAACAAATGAACAATCAACAAAATCTATATATGTCATTTTGAATAATAGTAATAAGGCCTATAGTTAATAAAATAACAGATCCTTAATTTGTAAAATTATCAAATTCATTTGAATAAGAGTTAAGCAAATATTTGACAAACCTGCAATTTTCTATAGTTCTAGGAAGCAATTGAAGAAGATTGCCTGACACGTTCAAAACCTTGAGCTTTGATAAACAACTCATCGAATTTGGGAGGATTTTGAGCTGATTCGAATGCACGTCCAATTCGATCACGTTTAGGAGCCTAGCTGTCAATGACTCCGGAATGCTCTGTCAAATGGACCAAAAGTAAAATATTGAGATACAAATATTGTTCTACTTTTTAATATACTTACATGTGATCCTTACACAAATTCACTTCTTTTCTTAATATTTTTGTTTTTAGATATAAAAGTATTAATTTTACTAAAGTGTCATTTTATAATATAATATCTAATATTAACATTTTTAAGTGAAAAAATAAAACTTTTATAGTTATACTTCCTCCCTTAATATAGTAATTTTTATCTAAAAAAGTATCACTTTTACTAAAATATTATTTTATAATACAATATATAAAAATATGATTTTTCAAATACAAAAACAACACATTTTTAACTAAAAATAGAAGTATCTCTTTATGTATTATGGTTTGTGAAATATAGAACCACATCGTATTTGCTTCACAATAATATTGCTACTATAGACAATAGTTCTAGGTGCAATAGATATTTCTTGTAAGTCAAAATAATAAAATCATATTACAGACTTAACTCGATAAAGAAGTAGATAAGTGTACGTACGTACCTCAGAACACCCTCGACACATTCGTGATAAAAGTGAAAGATCGAGTTTGGAGGCCATCTCCCCACATCTCAAACTTGTCCGACGAAGTTAGCGCTTTCCGAAAAAAGGCAGCAGATGCTTTCTCCCTTCCACCTGCCATTATCGATCATGAATCAATTAGTTGAGCAATCGAACGGAAAACTTACAATACATAATAATTAGGCGACATATCTTTCTTCAGTTAATATTTACCTTTCCATGTCCCAAAGGGGCCATAAATATTATGGAACTTCCAATCCGGAACTCGATCCCAAAGTCCTTGTTGTAGTGCTTGCACAACTCCTCGGTTGCAAGCTTCTCCAGTCCAACCGCCACCAACACCACTGTCTTAGCCAAACCGGCGGCCCGAATCGAAGGTCTGAACAGCCACAGCAACCACCAAGCTTCGGCCGTCGATTTTCGAAGAAGGCAAAAAGGATTTGACCGGCCAATTTCTGAAATCGCGAAGTCATTTGACCTTCGCCGTTGCTGCATCCAGTCACCAGAGGAAGGCCGCCACCGCTGCCGCGCCATTTTTTTCGGCCGTTTTGTTTGTCCAGTCACCACTAAAACCGAAACCACTGCCTGCTTGAGTCAGATGTCCCGCAGTCTCTTTCACCGGAAAACCCACAAACCGAGCCACCTCCGTGGAGGAATCGAAGGGGGAGAGGATTTGCTGCGGCCGATTTTTCGGTTTCGAATTGAAGAAGAAATAGGGGAAAACGGTAGATTAGGTTTTTTTATTTTAATATTTATTGTGTAATTGATTTAATTTTTTTTTATTTAATATTTTTTTAGTTTAATATTAATCCAGATCGTCGGATCAGATACTGATCAACGGCCCAGAATTTTTGCTTGATAAGGACGAGGATCGGTGACATGGCAGCTTACTATTCTATGGCGGTTCCTATAAAACCGCCGTTAAATGTCATCTTATTCACGTCGGTTCTAATAGAACCGACATTACATCTACTGCAATAATTAACGTATGAACTAATTAACGTCAGTTTTTAAGGAACCACGTGAATACTTGTTAATTCACGGCGCTTTCTTAAAAACCGCCGTTAATTAGTTCAGTTTTAACGTCAGTTTTCAGAAAACCACCGTAAAATGTACGATTCTACGGCGGTTTCTGAAAACCGCCGTTAAATGACCGATTTAACGGTGGTTTTTTGGAAAACCCGCCGTAAAAAAGTATTTAACGGCGGTTTTTCCAGAACCGCCGTTAATCAGCCGCCTTCGTATCCTATTTCTGCAGTAGTGCGGAAGAGTTCAGCGCGTAAATAGATGAAGTTCGGTGTTCAAAAGTGGAGAATGAGCTTTCCGGTGAAAAAGTAGCAAAAAGATAGAGAAAATGAGACGTACTCTCAGTCGCGTCGGTCGACGTGAGCATCGACGCTACGTCGATGCGGATCCTGCCCACGACAGTCAACACTTAGTCGACGCCAAGCCGACGCAACTCTCTGAAGCGTCGATCCAAGAGTGTGTCTATCGACGCCAAGCCGACGCAACTTGTTGTTGCGTCGATCCATGATCGTGTCAGTCGACGCCCCCGCCCAATCGACGCGAGTTCACTGGCAGCATCGACGCCGAGCTTCAGCACACGTCAGTCGACGCGAAGTCAACGTGGCTGCCTAGAAATGCATTTTTAGGGTTTCTTGTGCGCCAAGACATGCTATATCTATAAAAAAAAACCTTCATATTTCGGTTTTTAAAAAGAGAGACGACTACCTAGGCTTAGAGAGCACAGAAACAACGCATTTACACACTCCGTTACGTAAACAGAAATCAAGATTGAAGATTCAAGATCCTTACGCTCAAGAATCACTTCAAGACGAGATTTCATTCCTAACTCCGGATTCGCTGAAGATTTTTACTGCTTTTACTAGTTCCAATAAGTTTCCTAAACTCTTAGTTAAATTCATAGTTAATTCATTAGTTAATTTCTTAGTTAATTCTAGAACTAGACAATTAGTTTCAATTTATTTTATGCTTGATACTTTAGATATATTTAATTCATCTAGTTTATTTATGCAATTTGGTTTATGTTTAATTTCCCGTTTTTGGATTCTTATGATACGATGGCTTCATAATAATTTATTATATTCATGCTCTTAGATTCGTTGCTATTACTTTCTAGTTCTTGAGTTCGAGTATTTTAATTATTGTTCTTAGTTGTTAATCTAGTTTAAAATAATTAGTTAAATTAGTCTTAGTTTTAATATTGGCTTAGTTCATAATGATCAATTCAAAATCTTTCAAAACCCCCAATTTACATGTATTTTATGATAGTTTTTTAATTGAGAAAAGCATCTAGAGACCGAACAGTTGTCCTCGAGAGAATCGACTTGAGTCAAACTCACCACCCTACAAGTTTCTCGTACTCTTGCGAGCAAGCTTGCGTGTTTTTAATTTAAATATCTTTAAAGGGGTGCACAAAAGTTTGGATCACATGTTTTTTAAGTCATTGTACTCTTACGATCAAATCGATGATCTTAATAAAATGTTATCAATTTAATGTGTTTTCTACATGATGTTGAACCCCGAAAAATATTCCTTTGGAGTTGGTTCTGGAAAATTCATAGTTTATATGGTCAGCCAAAGAGGCAACGAAGCTAACCTGGACAAAATCCGTGCAATAACCGATCTAAAACCTCCCCGGAGTGCAAAACAAGTGCAAAACCTTACTAGCAAAATGGACGCCCTAAGTCATTTCATAACTTGATCAACTAACAAGTGAAAACCTTTTTTTGAAGCAATAAAAAACAATTAGAACTTCATATGGACGCCAAAGTGCCAGATAGCTTTTGAGGAGCTAAATAAATACATGGCGAGCATGTCGACCTTGCAAAAATCGATGAAGGAGGAGTCGTTATATCTTTACTTGGCAATCTCGGTGGTGGCGGTCAGCTCGGTACTTATACGATCTAATGAACTTGGGAAACATCTAGTATATTACACGAGCCACGCATGTACAATGCCAAGCAGAGGTACTTAGCCATTGAAAAGTTGTCTATTTCCCTTATTTTTTTCCTCCCGAAAGATGCGCCCCTATTTCTTAGAAAACTAGATAATAGTCTAGATAAACTTCCCATTGAAACAAACCATGCATCGACCTGTCACATCGACAAGGGTGATCAAGTGGGCCATTGATTCATTCCCTGCAAAGGCTGAACAATGGCACATGTATATCGATAGGTCATCAACTACTGTGTGGGAAGGTTCGAATAGTGTTGGTCAGTCCTAAAAAGAAACCATTCTACTCGGTCGTAAGTTCCTAATTCCATTTAACTAATAATAAAATGGAGTACGAATCCATCTTACGGCCTTGAAACAGCTACCTTTATGGGGATCAAGAACTTAAAAATCTACAATGATTCCTAACTAGTGGTAAATCAGATTATCAGGGAATACGAGACCAAGGAGCCCATAATGGCACTATACTTATAACTCACTAAAGCACGCCCGACTGAATTTGAAGCCAAGATCATTCACATATCGCAAAATAAAAATGTTCTAGTGGACTCTTTAGCTAAACTAGCATCGAGTTTAGGTGCTGAAGAGATTAACACAATGATGGTTAACTATCATTCAACAATGGTACTTGACGCCGTTGCAACTTACTTAGCGAGTCAAACTAACCAATATGAAGAAAGCTAAGCTGGAAGGATTAATTATATGAGGCCATTCTTACTTTACCTGAGTGAATGGGTGCTTCCAGAAGACTGAGCTAAAGGCCAATCAATACTAACTAAGTCGGCTCAGTTCACCATTGTAGATGGACTACTCTATAGATATTCCATTCTCCTATTCTGGTGCTTGAATGAGCAGGATGCCGAATATGCATTGAGAGAAGTACATGAAGCCATCTACGGGAACCACGTAGGAGAACAATTGTTGGCCCATAACCTTATCTGACAAGGGTATAACTAGACGACCTTAAAGAAAGATGTGATAGTGAAGGTTAAGAGAGATGAAAATGCCATTTATTTGCGCCTCAAATTAATTCTCCAACAGAATTATTTAATTCAATATACTCGCCATGCCCATTCGCCAAATGGGGAGTCAATCTGATCAACCCACTTCCAAAGGGCAAAGGAGGAGTCAAGTATACAGTAGTTGCAATGGCTTACTTAACCAAATGGGCAAAAGATGAGCCATTGGATTCCATAACCGACCAAAAAATCATAAATATCATTTGGAATTAATCATATGTAGATTTGGCGTGCCACTCTCAATAGTGTCCAACAATAGGAAACAATTAGACAGCAAAAGGTTCAAGATATTTTGTGGAGAGCTGAATATCAAAAATAACTTCTCCACACTGCACCACCCTCAATCAAATGGGCAAGTTGAAGTGGTTAACAAAATCCCCAAGTATACGTTAAGAAAGAAATTGGAGGACCTGAAAGGTAATTTGATAGAAGAGATACCCTGTGTTTTATGGTCGTACAGAATAACCCATCGCTCATCCACCAATGAAATCCCCTTCTTCTTGCCTTTGTATTAGATGCAGTCACACCAATTGAGATCGACACACCATATTACTAAATAGCACATTCGAGGAAGAAAAGAATGAACTGGCGTGTCGAGACGAGCTCAATATCCTAGGGGGAAAAGAATGAGTTCCGAACTGAGAAATGCAGTTTACAAATAGAGAAGTGAGCGTTATTACAACGCAAAAGTGAAGGAAAGTGCGTTCAAAGTCAGCGACCTAGTCCTTAAATGCATAGTCGGACCAAAACACGGTCCCCTTAAACCGAAATGGGAAGGACTGTACAGAGTATCCGAAGTCCATCAGCACGGGGCTTATCACCTAGAATACTTGGATGGGAAGAAATTCACGCACCCCTAGAATGTCGCGTACTTAAAGAAATATTATCAATAAAATACTATTTTTTCCTCATTTTGTATATGGAGAAATTCTTAATAAAGCACGAAAATGCCATCCCAATCTCGAATAAAGGCAAACCAAGTCAACAATAAAAAATAATTGAGGTGACAGACTCATGTAGCTGACCTCACTCGCATAAACTAATTTGATCAATCAGGCTAAATCAAAAAGTGTGACGGACCGACCTCATTAGGTCGACCTCACTAACAAAGTGAGCTCATCAAGGAAACCTAGCTTCAGAAAAGTAGTCTCAAAAGGATATTTTCAAGAAAAACAGGCCAACCCAAGGCACCATGAAAATATTCCTAAATAACTAGGAAAATTCTAAGGCAAAGAGCCACGAAGAACTCAAGTATAAAACAGATCCGACCTAAACACATGGTTAGCCTGACAATGATTCTCCCAAAAGAACCAAGTACAGAATGAACCTACTCCAAATAACCTACCACAACCCATTTTTTAGGTCGGCAATAAAAAAAGAGAAGTCAAGTCACCAAGCTCATATGGTCAAGCTCAAGTAGAACCAGTTGACCTCAGTAGTCCAGATCGGACCGACCAGATCAGCGTACACAAAAAAAAAGAGAAGGCAAGTTGCCAAGCTCATATGGCCGAGCTCAAGTAGCACCAGCCGACCTCGGCAGTGCCAACTGAACCAACTAGATCAGCATACACACAAAAAGAGAGAGAGAGAAGTCAAGTCACCAAGCTTATATGGCCGAGCTCAAGCAACACCCGCCAACCTCATCGGCATAAACCGAACTTGCCCGATCAAAATGCAAAAAAAGGCAATATATATATATATATATATATATATATATATATATATATATATATATATATATATATATATATATATATATATAATGCCGAGCTGCTAAGCCGAGCACTAAAAAGGAGAAAGCTACTCAAAAATAAAATTTACCAATAAGGAAGAATATGCTAAAGGAAATTTGGTCGAGAAGATGAAGCTGACCTAAATTAAGGTTTGTGGGGTCATTCCTTACATCAATAGCAACTGCCCAAAAGTGATTGTGCAATTGAAAAAACAAAAAACAAGCCGCCTAAAAGTGAAGAGCTGATAAAAAGAAAAATAAAACCACAAACTAGTCACCTCCACCCTCCTCTCCATCATCACCTTCCTACCCAGTGTCGAGATCGACATCCATGTCATTGTCCTCATTCTCCACCATCCTGAACTCCACGACCTTTTCAGCTATATGCTTCTCAAACTCTATGATGGAGGCGCCATTCTTCAACATATAGAGATTTTCTTCAAAAACATATGCACGGATCTAGGCATGCCACATAGATCCTAATGTAGTGCGAAGTTGTCACCTGTTAAAGTGCTTTTTTGAATGGGGATTGTAAGTTCGGCATGGTCCTTGTCCAATGGGTCCGATCTCTTCCAATGGATTTTAGGGGTTCGTTCACCAGATAATGCCGACTAGATCCAGAAAATTCTAGTGGCGTCGATCTCCCACCGATTTCGGAATGGCCATCCTTAGTTTTTTGGGGTTTATCAGAATGTGGTGCTCGACATGACTCATCCATGAATCCTTGATCCGGAAGATTATCTAGGGGATCAAGTCAGACAAAGTTGACCACAATATCATCACCCACCTTCCAGTCCAATCTGGGCTCAAACCACAAACCCAAGTTGACTCGCCGGTCTGATCGTCTTTAAAATGGTCAACGAAACTAAAATTATGGTCCAGGTAAATCCACTTTGGGTTTTGAACTTGAAACCTTGTCCAAATAGCTTGTTGGGTCCAAATTGTTGGCTTTTTCAAACTGGCCATCCCAGCCGAACTGGTAGGTTTCAATGTCGAGTTGCTCGAATGTGAAAGGTCGACCATGCCAAAAAAAATTGTCAGTACAAAAATTCTCGTGACGACTCAATCTGAACTCACCACCATGGCTTGGTTGAGCATCAATTGATCATCATCCCAACCGATTCCTTGATTGAAACCCGTAAATCATCCGAAGAATACCCCAGACTATGAGACATAAATAAATAGAAGAGAACTAGAAAAGAGAATGAAATTACCATAAGAAAAACAAGAACCAGAGCACGGGGATTAATTGAGAAAGACCAGGAGAGTCCAAAGAATAAGTCTTTCTAAACTGAAGAGCAGAAGTGATGAGAAGAATGGTTTCCACGTAGTATTGATTTTAGGCAAGAAATGGTGAGAATGACGTGGGGTGTTATGTGAAGAAGGATGAATGAAAGCCTATAGGACTATTTATAAGGAGAGAGGGGAATCCAAGGGACAGAAGATGACAAAAGTCTGCCAGAAATTAACACCTTGTACTACGCACGGTCAAACTTTTCATTGAATAGGACTGATGGGACCAAATATCCCAACTTGGCCAGCTCGGTCTTCGGGCCTGCAGGACTTTAAATGAGTCCGAACCTACCTACTCCGAGTCAACCTGAATGGTATCCTTATCTACGATGGCATGACTGGCGAGGCACTCTCCACAACCTGATGGCCTCGACTATTATACTGCCCCGACTACCATGTTGATTATGCCTCGACTGCCTCCCCACCACATTGGTTGTAATGTCTGATGCCACAAGTGTTATGTTGGTCCTACATTTGACTAGCCTAACTTTGACTGACAAACTGACCTAGATTTATTCGAACAGGGTATTCCACACTGTCATAGGCACAATGCGTGGGCGGACTCTACCTGCCAGATATTACCGACCTCATTGCTTTTCAACTAGGACGACACCGACTGATTAGAACTGTGCCCGATGCATGAACCTAAGGTGACCTCTGCCAACCTTGTTACCTATCGACCAGGACGTCACCGACCGATCAGACCATGTGTTCGGTGAATACATGACAATCTCAAGTACCCTCTATTGACCTGGAGTCCTACCGACCAATATGGTTTTGGCTGAACAGACCATGTGTCACCAAAGCGTGCATTGCGTGCTTAGGTAAGTGTGTGCTGACGTAAGTATCTACCGACCAGAATGATTCTAGCCAACCAGGCCGTGTTCCTTTGAAACGTGCACGACATGATCAGTTAAGACTCAACCAATCATACTCTTGCCCACCTAATTGATTTGCCGACCTCACCATGTGACAACCGCAGAGTGCTGCTATGCACGGTCATCACCTGTCCCTCAATCAATCAGCTCGATCGTATTTAGCCCAACCAAATATACCTTCAATGTTGTCTTGCATGGCATCATCGGTACATAAACCAAGTCGACCTGGATGGGTCGACTAGAAAATAGTTTTGGGTTGACTCTATGAAGAAAACAAATGAGATTGGCAATACGGTGGTGGAAACATAATTAGGGTTAGGGTTTTTTGGTTTAACTTTTTCTCAAAGAAATTAAACAACCAATAATGTAGTGACACGTGTTCAATTAGGTTTTAATGGGAAACCTATAAATAACCTCTCCAAGAGAGAGAGAAAGGATCCCCAATTTTTAAGAGAGATAGAAGAACATAAAGAGTTTTACAGATAGAAAGATTGTGATCAAGAAACCAACACTTCTAAAAGGATCTGGTAAGTCCTATCCAACCTAAATCTTAAGTATAAAATTTATGCACTTTTTCCTGCTATTTTTTTTACAGATTTTATTGCTGGTCTCCTCGTTTTTAATATTAAACTTTCTTAAGCTACTTTTAGATTAAACAAGAAGGAAGTGGAAGAAGTAATATCAAACCTAGTTGATCCTGTGTACTATTAAAGGTAGTTTGTTTGAGAGCATTTTATGTGATCTCGGTACAAGCATAAACCTTATGTTGTTATCGATCTTCAAGAAATTGGAGATCAAGAATATCAAACTAGAAAAATCACACTCTAAATGGTGGGTAGATCATTGTCACGTCCAAAAGGTATAGTCGAGGATCTTCTGGTAAAAGTTGAAAACTTTTTCTTTCCGGTAGATTTCATAGTACTAGACATGGCAGAAGACACGAATAAACCATTGATTATTGGACCTCCATTTTTAGTCACAAGTGGAGCATTCATCGAAGTGAGGAATGGAGAACTCACATTAAGAGTGAATGACGAGTGCAACTTGTTATCTCTTTATAAAGAGTCGCGGTTTGAAGATGATGAGATTTACAAGTGTAAGATGTTACAAAAAGTCAATGATTTTTTTTACAATAATTACCCTCAAATAAAATATCATATCGTACCATCTCTTTCTTCTTATGAAAATTTTGATATGTGTAACGATACATTATTTCAAGAAGAAATGGATCCAGGCATAGCACTTGTCAATTCGAGAGAAAGTAACCAAGTTTTAATGAATGAACATGACAAGTTGAAGAAAAAGAACAAGACTCTTTAAGGCACATAGGTAGGTGTCTTATTTAAAAAAAAATCAAAGATCGAGGTTTTTACCCGACCGTTGTCTTGGTTAGCGACCTATAGCCTAGTCGCTACTGGGTGGCATTTTGAAGGCAAGCACTATGGACCTGAGTATTGGTTGATAGTGTGGTCACTACTGGAACATGTTTTTAAAGGTAAAAGTTATCGACTTGACTATCGGTTGATAGAGGGGTTAATAATGGGACAAAGATGAGTATACACCTAGAAAAAAAATATCATTCTCACTACTCCCAAACGCACAAAAATCCTCCCCTCTTGCAAAAATATTCATTTTTCCTTCGATTCTCAAAGAATTTGTGTTTTAAACACAACAAACATCAAGAAAACTTCAATTCATCAACAAAAATCTAACAATGATGTATGGATTCTACAAATTCTTAACTAAGGTTCTTCATTTTTGATGTTTGTGTTTGTAGAATTGGTTCAAATTATACAACTATACTTGTTAGTTAATGCTTAAGAATGTTCATGATGATATATTTATTTGATTGGGTGTACGAGCTACATTAAAATTTGAACTTGAGTTTGAATTTTCACTGGGGAATTTTATCGAACACTTCATATTCATTCTTAGTACTTGAGTGTTTATGCATTTTGACATGATTGAACATGATTTGATGATTACTGAGTCATTAGAATATGAATTCCTCGATATTGTAGCCTCGAGATTGAATAATTTGATGTTTGGAGGGATATTCATCCGTTTGGGGAGATAATTGTTGAGACAATGATCAACTGGACTTGGGTTTTAAACTTTGAGTGAAATTATGCATGGTTTACACGTTTGAGTAAATAGATTTAGTCCATTGCGATTTTATGAGAATAATTGATGAATGATCGACTTTTGACACTTCGAGTCAAAATCAGTTGAAGCATTTTTTTAGAAATGGCTTCACGACAAATAAGGAATCAATGAGGAGGTAATCCCTCCCTAGCACTCCAAGTACAAGGACTGACCCCGTCACCACCTACATCTCCTCAACACTCATCTAAAGAAGATGATGAGCACATTTTAAACTCGGCCACCAATCTGAGAGATGTCGAAATCCAAAGATGAAATAAATAGGATCCACATAGATTTTTAGGAGTGCGAGCAGCGAAATACATGAATTTGGCTTGAATGCAAATGCTCAGACCTGAAGAAGATGCATACCAGCTCTTTAGTCGGATTCGGTGGAACGAAGGGCTCATAAACAGAAAATGGCCAATGTACTCAAACACAATGTTTGAGTTTTTTAGCATTCTCGACATTGAGAGGGCAAGAATGCCGAAATATATAGTATGGATCTCCTTTTAATTGAGGAATACTGTACACTGGCCCAAATCACGGACATCTTCAACTTTCCTAAGGAGGTTTTTGCGAATACCGTCCGATGAACTTCAACTAGCATGAATCTTAGGGAAGAATAACTAGGAGAGAGGGGGAACGAGACCAAGAATATAATGTTCAGAAGTTGAAAGCCTCAGAGATTTTGAACTTGATGTTCTAATACATTCAAAGGGTGATATCATCGATGATGCTCCCCCAGCATGAAATGGGATGAATGTAGAAGAAATTTTTTTGGCATTGTGGTGCATGTTATTGAGAACAATATTTAATATTGTGTAGGCTCTTGTTAAACAATTTGTCCAACAATCGAACAATATGAAGGGCCCATTTGCATTGGTGTCTTGATCACACCCATCGCCCAATCACTTAGAATTTGCCTCCCTCAATAGGATATCGTCCTTTGCAGCATCGATCTATACATAAAGCACTTGCATATAGAAAAATTATTATTCCTCATGGTGATCAATATTTGTTCAAATAGTGGGGCGAATGCTGAATTCCTACTCCCCAATCTAGTTCTCACCTCACCCAAAAATCTTTCGAAAATAACGAATTGGACCCTCACCTGCAAGAGCATGGGATGGTCATATATGATTTTAGATTCCACTGGGGAAATGAAGATGAGGTCGGACACTTACGTAGCCAATTGATCGAGGAACATGATTCCAACTGGATCAAGTCAAGATGCATCGAGACATTCAACGAATGATGAGGATGATGAGGTAAATATACAACTTCCACATCGCGCGGAATGACTACGTCGCAAACCTGACTAGCCTTGATCTTTGTGAGTCTTAGCCAAAGGAAGCACTCACACTTCCAAACTTATTACTACTCCGTAGCAAATAAGTTTTGTGGGGATGGTGTGCGGCTTACTTTGGTCTTGTATATTCTATTTTTGCATTTTCATATAAAATTGTATTAGTTGTTTTCTGTCTATTTTTATTATTATTTTTCTTTTATTTTATTTTACACATTTAATTATTTTTAATAAAAGTGTGGATAATTGCGAGCATGTAATAATATTTGATCTTACTTTGATGGAATTGCATATGTATGGACCTCTTTTATAATTGTGTTAATGATGTGTTAAGAATGAGTTTATTTTCAAAGAATTTATACGTATACAAAACACAAACTTGAACAAGGTTGTTACACCCTAATAGAAAAAATTGTTATTTTCTTATTTTTGAAATAAATTATATGCTTTTGAGATTTGGACCTTTTTGACTGATAAATCTTAAAAATAGTCATTTTCTTTCTCGAGTGATTTTTTGGTAATGTGTGTATCTCTTTATAACTTGCCTTAACTTTTTCTCGAGGTTGCAAGTGTATGAACTGACTTGAAAATGATATGGAGATTTTTGAAAATCTGATTTCGTCCTTGTACATATATGAATTACTACAAATAGAATACTCGTTAGTTAAAACCCGTTTAAGCTTTTATTTCTCATTCATTGATAGCCATGAGCTTATTGCATGCTCTTGAGAAACCTTTTAAAATTATTTACTTTTTGTGAGAGACTTGAGAGTTCTTATTATTGGTTAAATGATGTTGGGTGGAGGAAAATAAAGCATATGCTTAAAGTCTATTCATGTTTTTCTTTTAGTTAGTATTAAAGAAGCCATTTCAAAAGTCTTAGATATTAAATAATAAATAATTTTTGAGTTTAGTTGAGAGCTTATTTATTAAAGGCTTGTTCTACAAAACATTTGGGTTATTGGGTTAAGGTGAAGCATAAAAATCTTAAAAACTTTAAATTTAGGGTAGTTGTGGTATTCGTGTGTGTTAGTTCGCATAATAGTCACTTTTATCCTAATGCTCCATACCTAACCAAAGAGACTACATTAAAACCTTAATAAAAGTCATGTTTGATTCTTGTCATTTCGTACACACCAAGTACTAGAGAAATAAATAATTTGCAAGATTGTGTTAGAATGCATGTATTGATTTGATATTGAGCGTATATACATCCTAATCAAACACTTGTATGATGAGCGAAACACTTACTTGGTAAGGATCATTGGTTTTTTAAAACAAGAGTTAAGGGTTTATTGGGTTTTTTTTTGTCAAGTTCATAATGTTGTATTTATATTTTGCAAAATAATACTTCTGAAGCAAAATACATCATCACCATTCTCCATGTCTATAATCGTGTTTATTTCTACAATTTTTTTTTGTTTCTTCGAGGACGAATAAACCTTTAAGTTTGGGGGAATTTGATAAACATGATTTTTATGCATATTTTGGGAATTGTTTAGTTAGGTTTCAAGTACTAATTGTGCTTTTATAGCGTCTTTGTACTTCATATTATAATATTTGGATGTTGTTAGGTGTTTGATATGTATTAGTCATTTTTTAAGGATTTTGAAGCATATTTGGGAGCAGGGACAATAATATTGGAGTTTGGGCTAGAGCTAAGGAAGAAAGAGCCTATTGGTCCAAGCCTGGAGCAAGCCCATAAGACCATTTGATCACTAAAGCTTGTGCACCGATATCAACCACACTATCGATCGATAGTTGGATCGCTACTGAGGGACGATTTCATGACAACCACTATCGACCTCACTATCATTTGATAGTTAGGTTGCTACTGCGAGCAATCATCAAGAAGACCATTATCAACTAATAGCGGTATTCTGGTCGATAAGGGGTCAACAGGCATTACGAAAAGGTTAATAATCAGAGTTAATAACTGAGATTTGATTTCATCTAGACAAAGGGGTCCTAAACATGTCAAGGATCATCAAGTCTTTGCCATCTTAACATCTTAGGAAGGTTAGTATAATCTTTGGATATATTTCTAGTTTGAAATATTGAATTTAAGATTGGAGGTGCTAGAGAAAAATTGGATTCAAGGATAAACATCATCTATTTTTTGTTTTTTATATCGTTACTTTTAATTATGTCTACTATGTGTTTGATGAATTATGTGAATGAATTTTCTGAAAGTTGCTTTATTCTAGGGTTTGGAATAACAATGATTGGATAATATTATGATATTTTTTTAAATTCAAGTATGATCCATTTGCTATTTTCGTATTTTGATTTCATGATCATGAGTGCTAATCAATTGCTTGTGTATTTTATGTTTTGATTGTTTTACAACCTTTACAAAACTAATAGCTTGATAAATGATAACTCGAAAGACGAGTTTTATTAATAGGCTTTCAAACATGAAACACTTTAATAAACAAGACCGAGAGGTTAGAGATTAATAGTGAAGTCGCACACCCCTTTAAATAAATCTTTAAAGTCGTACAAAACTTTTAAACCTTTTGAAGTTCTAAGTATGATTTCAAATCAACACATTGTTTCATACTTTGAGTCTACGGTTTTATCACTTTGAGAGAAAGATTAAACTACTATTGTGATTTACTTATGGTTAATTGAATCAAATATACTTGATTGATTGAAAAGGAATGATATTATGAGATCATTGTGAAAACCAAACCATGGAATACTCTCTATCATTTGATTTTTTTTTTCAAAAATCATACAAATTGTGTTTTGTCTTTATTTAATTTATAGTTTTTATATAGTTTATAATTGACATTTGTAATGATATAACCAATCGTATACAACCATGTATGGTCCTTGTGGGATTTGACCTTGCTCATTTTGTACTACATCTACACCGTATATTTGTTGTTAGGTAGAGTATAGGAATGATCAGGTGTTTATTACTCAAACCAATCCCTAATAAATAGGGAGCGGGCAACAAGACAGCTGAAGTTGAATTAGTAGGAAAACTTAGATTATTGTTACAGACTAGTTTTTATTTCGATTGTAGATAACATTTGATTTCTATTTTTATTTTGGACAAATTTGGTTATTCTTGTTCATTTGAAAGTGGAAAATTTAATATGTTTCATGATTCAAAATTGGTTGGTTTCGGTGCTTTATCAAGTTATGATATTCTATATTTTCTATATATTATTGCTTAATGAATCCCCGAATCTACACATACAAAGTGTGAAAAGAAATTAACCAATGAGAATACAACTACATTATAGCACAAGAGACTGGGTCATATATTCATATGGAGAATAGAAAGACTTGTGTCTATTAAAATTCTCAACCCCTTAGATTTACATATCGACATTTGTGTTAACTGTATTAAGGGAAAACAAACAAATAATAAGAGATTTCTAGCTAACAGGACTATAGACGTCTTAAAACATATACCTACCATTTCTTACGATTGCATCCAATGGTAAACAATGTTTTATAACAATCATAGATGGTTTTTCTAGAGTCACAGTCATTAGACATGTTCAAACCCTTTAAGGCTGAATTGAGAGTCAACTCAATAAAGGATTCTAGATCTGATTGTGGTGGTGAGTACTACAGTAGATATGATGGTTTAGGTGAACAACGTCCATGAACATTTCCTAAATCCCTAAATAAATCCAATATTGTCCCACAGTACACCATGTCGGGTTCACCCACCATGAATGGTGTTGTTGAAAGATAAAATAGAATACTTAAATATATGATAAGGAGTATTATTAGTCATTCTATCTTACCATAATTACTTTGGGGAGTAGCAGTTAAGCACTTATGATCACAATATATGGTATTTCCATGCTACACAACCACATCATGATCAATGTCATTCAGTTGTGTTAACATATGTGACCATTGATGATCAAGTTACGATAAATGTAATGAGGTTGCTTTGATCATATATGGCTGATGGACCAGATTGGACATAGGTACATTTTGATTATGACAACAAATTCAAGGTATATAGATATCAAGATCCTAGTTGTTAAAGAGAGAATTTATAGTGAATAATTCTATTGAACATATTGGTAAAAGCTCCATAACCGCAGACCCGCTTACAAAGGAATTGCCACTGAAAATGTTTCATGAACATATTGTTGTATATGTGTCAAACCTTTTGAGAATATTTTGTTTTAATGGGAGTCTTTTATTATAATGTTCTCTTTTGTGGGATTATTTCCCAGTTACTTCAGTTAAGGGATATTTGAAGGGGGGTTTTTGGCACAAATTAAAATTAGTTGGTTGATTCACACTCTAATTTTAGTATATGGTTGATCTCACTAAGGTTTTATGGTTGACCAGTTGAAAATAAGCATTTTATGATCACAACAAATGAATTTCCGAAGTTGTATATCCACGCCATGATCTATGTCATTCAATTGTTTTAACACATATGACAATTGATGTGTCGAGTTAAGATACATTTTGATTTTGACAAAAAATTTACGCTCATACGTTTATATTTGCAATGTATAATTATATGGTTACTGAAGTGATCTCAAATGCACTACGTCTTATAAACGTTTGAGGATCGTCCACAAGAGAACGGGTTTGAACATTGT
The DNA here is from genome assembly GCA_014905375.1 of Phtheirospermum japonicum. NCBI lineage: Eukaryota > Viridiplantae > Streptophyta > Magnoliopsida > Lamiales > Orobanchaceae > Phtheirospermum > Phtheirospermum japonicum. Next base: position 194,171 of record BMAC01001024.1, on the reverse strand, counting down.
GTGATGAGATGACTAAAGTCAGATCTCTAAAAAAACTAATCGAAAGGGATTTGTGTGTTCAGGTCATGAATAAGGAAATAAAGAAAAGGCTATAATAAACACAATATCAAATTTGGCTTTGAGTATTTAGAAACTAAGACGAGAAATGAAATCAAAAACTTTAAAAAAGATTAATAAAATGAGGATCTAGGGCTCTAGACTCGTCTCCATGATTAATTAACATTTAATCAAACACTTAATCTATGAGTTGGGGTTGCTAATCTCAAATTATAAATTAAACACGCAACAATACCAATTTATGGTTCTAAACTCATCTATTCACTACACCCACGGAGTTTACCCTAAAAACATCAAGAAATACAATAACATAAACTAAGGCCAAGCATGAAAATTATTAACCCAATGGAGAAATTCATAATTCAAGCAAATGAAATCATAAACTCAAATAAAATAAAACAAAGCTACGAGGGAAAAGAGCATTCAAACTAGAACTATAAATTCAAATAAACTACAATACTTGAACACATCTTTATCAAGAACATATATTACAATAACAACCAAATAAAAGAAAATGAATACTTTGGCAAAGCCCATCTACCTTTCACTACCAACTACCTAAAGCATGCCAAAAGAGGTACAAAGCTTGAAACTAGAGCAATATGACAACAATGGAGAAATTGAAAGGCATATGAACAAGACAAGAAAAGCTTAAACATCTAACTACAAATCATACATAGGAAAGTAAGGAACTTCAAATATTCATAACAATTACAAGAAAGATGCAAGTAACATGAATTAGAAATTACCCAAAGTAGAATTGTTCTTCAAAGTTACAAGATCCAAAGAGTACAATGCTTCACCAACTACAAACTAAGATACAAAGTACTAAACTATAATTCTACAAGCTAAACTAAGCTAACTAAGGATTATTGAAGCTTGAAGGTGAAAAGGATGACAAGAGAATAAGGCTTGGGATCCCAAACCCTAAGGGGTTGAAAGGCCATCTTTCAAGTCTTGGGTATGTGGGTTTAAATAGATGAAATTAAGGGCAAAATAATTTTGTCAAAATTAGCCAACAATGGCCTTCCGTCAATCGACCATCAATTGAAGGTGTGTCTACCGTCTATTGATATAATTATCGATGCTGGGAAAATGGTCGTGTGTCGATGACATGCTGATCGGGCATCAATGAGAATCTCGTTCAGTCGGTCGATTATGTTGGTTGACATGGGAAGAAACGGCGCGTTGATTGACCATCAATGGTGCATTGATCAACGGTTGTGCTTCATGGGTCTGGGTTATGTTTTCATCAATTCAAGTCAGTTATGATCCTCGAGAATGCGCTTGGTCTCGCTCGACTGTCCTAAAACCAAGAAATGCAAAATAAAATGAAAATCTACTAAAATATGAGGGAAAGAAATACTAAAATGACAACAAAATCTATAAAGACGCAAAACAAGGAAAAACCGAACAAAATACGACTCAAACCTTACTAAAGCACACAAAACAAGAGACAAAAACATACGTAAATCACATACAAATATGTATGAATCAACTCCCCCACGGTTAGTTTTTGCTTGTCCTCAAGCAAAACCTAGCCTAGACATAGACATGAAAAATATAACCCATAATGAACCAAAAACTAATGCATGAAAATGATTCAAGGAGTTATGTATTAAATCATTTGAAAACTCGACTAATAAGACGACACGATATGTTGAGATAAGATATTTAGACTCCCTTCTAGACGTCGAAAAGTAGAAGTATTCAATTTTCATGAAAAGTTGCACAAAAAGCTATTGCACTTACATAAGATTCGTACACTTCATGCCCCAAAATTACACTAATGTCAAATGAAAGTCCAAACAATCTAAACAAAGAATCTAACCACATCACTTAGTCAATGTTTCATCTAAGACGAGAATTAAAGTCATGAGAAATCAGATCAGAAACTTTGACAAGATTAATAAAATGAGGTTCTAGGGCTCTAGACTCGTCTCCACGATCAATAGACATTTAATTGAACACTTAATCTACAAGTTAAGGTTGTCAATCCCAAGTTTTAAATTAAACACACAACAATGCTAATTTATGGTTCTAAACTCCTATAGGCACTAGACCCATGAATTTTAACCTAAAGAATACAATAACATAAACTAAGGCCAACCATGAACATGATTAATCTAATAGAGAAATTCATAATTCAAGCTAATGAAATCACAAACTCTAATTATACTCAAATAAATAAAACAAAGTTAGGAGGGAAAAGAGCATTCAAACTACAACTAGAAAGTCAAATAAACTACAATGCTTGAACACATCTTAATGAAGAACCTAGATTATAATAACAACCAAATAAAAGAAAATGACTAGTTTGGCAAAAATCATCTACCATTCACCACCAATTACCTAAAGCATGTCAAATGGGGTAAAAAACTTCAAACTAGAGCAAGAAGATAACAATGGAGAAATTAAAAGGCTCCTGAAAAAATAAGAAAAGCTTAAACATCTAAACTACAAATCATACATAGGAAAGTAAGGAGCTTCAAACATTCATAACAATTACAAGAAAGATGCAAGAGTACATGAATTAGAAATTGACCAAAGTAGAGTTTTTCTTCAAAGTTACAAAAGCCAAAGCGCACAATGCTTCCCCAACTACAAATTAAGATACTAAGTGCTAAACTATAATTCTACAAGCTAAACTAAACTAAGTAAGGATTATTGAAGCTTGAAGGTGAAAAGAATGACAAGATGATAAGGATTGGGCTCTCAAACCCTAAATGGTTAAAAGACCACATTTCAAGTCTTGGGTATGTGGGTTTAAATAGGTTAAATTAGGGTCAAAATAGTAATTTAGTCAAAATTGGCCAAAAATGGCCTTTCGTCAATTGACTGTCGAACAACGGTGTCTCTGTCATCAATGATGTGTCTATCGATTCAAGTGGTCGATGGTGGGAAAATGGTTGTGTGTCGATTATGGATCGAAAGACGGTAGCGTGAGAATCTTGGCCATTCGATCAACTTTGTGCGGTCGACACAGGCAGGAGCGATGCGTCGATTGGTTGTCAATGGTGCATCAATTGACAACAATACTTCATGGGCCTGGGTCATTTTTCATCAATTCGAGCTAATTTTAATCCTCGAGAACGCGCTTGGGCTCGCTCGACTGTCCTAAATCCAACAAAAGAAAAATAGCATGAAAATATACAAAAACATGAGAAAAAATACGAAAAATACTAAAATGACAACAAAAGATAAGAAAACATAAAATAAGAAAAAATCGAAAAAAAATATGACTCAAACTCGACTAAAGCACACAATAACATGCGAAATCACACACAAATATATACGAATCAGTTACATATATAGCTCAAGTAGGGAATTATTGGTCCTTAATTTAACATTGGGCTTATATGTGAAATAATTATATATTGTGGATTATCAAATAAGGATGTCTAGTTAAAAGTGATCAAATAAAGTTTAAGGTATCTAAGGATATGGGACTTTATTTTGTAGATAGTTAATGAGCTATCTATTTTAATGATGGGCTAAGATAGATATACCTAATAGATTATATAAAGTTAATGAGAAAGCTAAAGGGTTCTCTGAAAGGATTGGATATGTGTTGCCCTAGAAGGAAAAACCCCAAATCCGATCGTTGATGGATTCAAGTACGCTTCTGAAAATTAACTTATGATTCTCGATAGTTCAATATGATGGTTCTCGAATTATAGAGATGGTTTCTGCTAGGGTTATTTTATAACATAGTTAATTTAGAGAGTTTATACGGTCTGTGAAAGTGTAAATCAGTATTTTACTTTAGGGTTTAAGTTGAACCATTCAATGACAATCACAAGGAGAGATTTAGAGATTTTGTATATTCAGACACACTTTTTTCATATATGCATCCCCTCGAATTCTAGTTTCTACCTTCTTAACTTTTGCTTCATCTCTTGCTTAATTTATACATATAGTTTTGAGTTAGGTAGTTAATCATTACAATCTTTTGATTAATTAAATAATAGAAACAAAGTTATTAATAGTAGTCACATTCCTTGGAAATAACACTTGATACTCACGTTTCTATGCTATAAATGATAGGTGCACTTTCCTAAACTCGTATAGGGTAGTTCAGAGTCATCACGGAGTAAGAAAGGATACTCTTTATAGGAGATCACCTATATAAGTGAAGAAGTAATGGTTGCTTCTAATAAAAAAATACATATGGATCTAAGATATGGTCGTCCAAGGCTGAAATGGACAAAAGTGTGAGAACAAGAATGTATTAGAAATGTTACTATGTAAGGACTATTGTCTTGGTTTGTAAAAATGGTTGAGTAGTTCAAAACATTGTGTTGCTAAATAGTTAATAAATCTAATAGTTTTTACTAGGAAAGACTGAATCGAAATTTTTAGGCTTAAAAATAAAAAGCTCGTCCGCAAGGGAACGGAGCTATTGTAAGCGACAAGCTTGACTCGAGTCGGATCTCAAGGAATTGCAATCGGCATTTAGAAATGTTTATTTAACACACGTGTAACTAAACACACGATCTCTTTGAGGTTTTTGATTTTTACAACTACGAATTGAAAAACGAGTACACAAAATAAAAACTAATTAAAAATGATTAAAACTAAAATTTATAAAATGAGAGAACAAACATAATTTAACTAGCAGATTTAAACTAAATTGTACATGAATTACTGAACTAATCACCAATCAAACATAAACTAAAAACGAGAAGAAAAGTAAAGGTTTACAAACTAAATTAATGAGTAGAATTTCGAAATAAAAATACAAACATTAAAATCCAAAATTAACCAACATTAAATCCATAAAGCAATTAAAGTAAGTTCAGAAAACTTATAATCCGAGAGAAATTAATGATTCTTCAGCGATTCAACAGCAACGATAATCGAACTTGAATGACGGACGAAGAAGAAACAAGGAAACAAAGAACTCATCAACCCGAATCATTTATGTGATTCAAATGAACAAAAACTGAGGTAGTTTCTAAGTTCTCCCAACCTTTCCCCATCCAAAAAACGCATCCTTTCTGAAGTAAAATGGTGGGTATTTATAGGTTTCCAGAAATAACTGCCCAAATAATTGCCCCAGCGTCAGAGCGTCGATCGACGCGGTCCAAGTCTCGGCGTCGACGCGTGCCAAGGTGCTTGCGTCAGCTAGGCAGTGCGTCGATCGACGCGAGCACGGATCGACGATTCAGAGGGTCTGCGTCGACTGCGCGTCCATCGATGAAGTATGGATCGACGCTTCAAAGGGTTTGCATCGATCCTTCATCGGCTGTGCGTCGATCGACGTGAGCGGCTCATGGGCGTCGACGCATGCGTCGATCGACGGGGCGCAGAATCTCGGAACGTCCCTCGTCCATTCTTCGTCATTCCGAAGCTGAAAATGAAAATTAAACGTAATTAGATGGAGACTTACGAAACGAGGAAGAAAACATGTTAAACGGAATAAAAATGAAAAACACTAAAAATAAGAGAAACGAGAAGAAAGGAAACCTAAAACCCGTTAAAACACGCAAAATAAAATGCAAAAACACACGTAAAACACATAAAAAATGTACAGATCTACTCCCCCAAACTTAGCTTTTTGCTTGTCCTCAAGAAAAATCAAATCTAGACGTAGACAAGAAAAAGCTAGCTACCCGATGAACTAACCACTAATGCATTCAAATGATTCAAGAAGTTAATGCATTAAATCGACTGAGACGACACGATTACGTTGAGATAAGAGATTAAGACTAACTTCCGAACACCTAAAAGTAATGAGTTTCACTCTATGTACGTCCTCCATCCATACCTCGGCCAAAGTCTATCCATGAACAAACCGCCAAGTCGGCACCCGACTAACCCAGTCAACTATACACCCCTTTAATAATAAAATATAAGAAATAAAAACAAAAATAAGAACTTCACTTGCACAAGAATTTCTCTTCTTGTACTTTTTTTTTCTTTTTCTTTTCCTTTTTCTTTATTTTTTATTTTTTTTTATTTTTTTTGAGTACCCAAAGAGATGAGGTACTAAATGAGTACAATTTACACAAATCAAAAGTGAAAGTTCATTGACTCTGATCTTACGTTTCTAAGTGCAACTAATAACGTTCTTCGATTACGCACATGGAGTTTTAACGTCTCCAAAAATAAAAAGAAAATTTACATAAACTCCTATAGAGGGTATTGGAGAATGGGGCTAGTAGAGAGTATTCGACTCTTTAGAATGAAACAAAAATAGAACAGAGGACAAGACACTTCATAGATTATTTACACTTCATTCCCCACAATTACACTATTGTTCGAATGGAAGTCTAAATATCCTAACCAAATCATCTAACCACGTCACTTCGTCAAGGTTCCAGTCAATATAAATACACACGACTCAAATCAACCACAAGCAAGCATACAAAAACTTACTAACCAAGGACATCCCCCCCACCCACCCACCCACCCACCCCACACTTAAACCATACAATATATACATTTTTATAAAAGGAAAAAAAATAGAGTATGGTGAAAGGTAAGAGAAAGAGAGACGTCCCTATGATCGTCCTTGTGGTGATGAGTCGAGCATCCAAAAATGTCCAACGGGCATCAAAATCGGGGGAAACCTGAAACAAAAAGAAACAAAAACACACAAGAAAAAGCATAAACGAAAAGCATGGGTTGCGTCCCAAGGAGCGCTTGTTTAACATCACTAACTTGACGAACTCGCGTCGTCTAAGACATAGACGGGTCGGCAAGAGTAACAATCTCCCTAGAATGATTCACTTCTGATCCTTGGAAATACGGCTTAACACGGTGTCAGTTGACTTGAAAGCTCTCATTGGTCTTCTCATTGACCAACCTCACCACCCCGTACGGAAAAACCTCTTCAACAAGAAATGGGCCACTCCATCGTGACTTAAGTTTTCTAGGAAACAACCGGAGACGAGAATTATATAGTAGAACTTGCATCCCAGCTCGAAGATCTTTAGCAATGAGCTTCTTGTCATGTTGGGCCTTCACTTTCTTCTTGTAAATATCGGCATTTTCGTAGGCCTCATTTCGTATCTCAGCGAGCTCTTCAAGTTGTATTCCTCGTATAGTTCTAGCCAGCGTTAAATCAAAATTTACCATGCGTATAACCCAATAAGCCCGGTGCTCCATCTCGACCAGAATATGACACGCTTTGACATACACCATCCGATAAGGGCTAGTCCCTAAAACTGTCTTGTATGCCGTTCGGAATGCTTAAAGAGCATCAATGAGTTTAGCCGACCAATCTTTGTGACTCGACTAAACGGTCATCTCAAAAATAGCCTTGATCTGCATGTTACTCGTTTCGAATTGGCCTGACGTCTGAGGATGATACGTCGTGGCCACCTTATGCGTAACCCCGTATTTTGTCATCAAATTCTCAAATGACTTGTTACAAAAATGAGCTCCTCCATCGCTGATAATAGCTCTCAGAAATCCGAATCGACTGAATATATTTTATTATATGAATTTGAGTACCACCTTGGCATCACACGTTCTTGTGGGGATGGCTTCAACCCACTTGGACACGTAGTCGACAGCGACTAAGATGTATTCATAACCAAATGATGTAGGAAATGGTCCCATGAAGTCAATGCCCCACACGTCAGATATTTCCACCACAAGATTGCTCATTTGTGGTATTTCATCCCATTTGCCGATATTTCCGATTCGTTGGCAGCAATCGTAGGACTTGCAAAACTTGTGAGCATCCTTGAACAACTTCGGCTAACAAAATCCCGACTGGAGGACTTTGAAAGCAGACTTTTGTCCTCCAAAGTGGAAGCCACATTGTTGATCATGGAAAAATGATAAAATTCTCTTTTGTCCATCCTCGGGAACGCATCGTCGAATGATTCCATCTTTCCCGAACCAGAAAAGGAACGGGTCTTCCCAAAAATTATTCTTGCAAGTAGTGAGAAATCTCTTCCGTTCTTGGAAGGATAATTCGGCCCTCACATGGCCACAAGCAAGATAATTAACAATGTCAGCAAACCAAGGGGTGGGGTGTGAAGAGATAGCATAAGTTAATTCATAAGGAAATGCATCATTTATACGCCCCTGCTCATTCGCATGTCCCCTATATCTAAACGTGACAAATGATCTGCCACTACATTCTCATGCCCTTTCCTATCTTTAATTTCGACATCGAATTCCTAAAGCAAGAGTATCCAATGGATCAAACGCGGCTTACTTTGAGTTTTATTAAAAGGTTAACGGAGAGCTGCGTGATCGCTAAGGACAATGACTTTAGAACCAATTATATATGCCCAAAATTTCTCCAATGAAAACACCACAGCTAAAAGTTCTTTTTCGGTGGTGGTGTAGTTCCTATGAGCCTCATTCAATATGAGACTCGAATAATAATCACATGGAGGAGACCATCCACTCGTTGTCCCAAAATGGCTCCCACCACGTCGTTTAACGCATCACACATGATTTCAAAAGGGAGAGACCAATTTGGGGCAACGACCACCGGAGTCGTGGTCAACTTTTCCTTAAGCAAATTAAATGCTTTCAAACATGACTCATCAAAAACAAAAGGCACATAAAGTCCTAACAAATGACACAACGGGCGACTAATTTCGAAAAGTCTTTTATAAATCACCTGTAAAAGCCCGCGTGCCCTAAGAAACTTCGAACGCCTTTAACGTTAGTGGGAGGTGGCAAGCTCTCAATTACATCAACATTGGCTTTATAAACTTCTAAACCCCTACTAGACACGATATGACCAATGACAATACCACTGCTTACCATAAAATGACTTTTCTCCCAACTTAATGTCGAATTAGTCTCAACACAATGTTCAAGTACTTTAGATAAATTATTAAGACAAGAAGCAAAGGATGAGCCGAATACCAAAAAGTCATCCATGAAGACCTCGAGAAAGTCATTGATCATGTCCGTGAAGATGGACAACATACAACGTTGGAAGGTTCTCGGCGCATTACATAAGCCGAAGGGCATCCTTCGAAAGGCAAATGTTCCAAATGGACAAGTGAACGTTATTTTCTTTTGATCCTCCGGGGCTATAGCGACTTGGTAGTATCCGGACAAGCCATCGAGGAAGCAATAGTACTGGTGCCTGGCCAACTTACTGAGCAACTGATCAATGAATGGGAGCGGGAAATGATCTTTCCTCGTGGTGGCATTCAGTTTTCTATAGTCAATGCACATGCACCATCCGGTTGTCAACCTTGTCGGCATAATTTCACCCTTGTCGTTTTCAACGATCGTGATCCCACCTTTCTTTGGCACCACATGGACGGTACTCACCCATTCACTATCGGGCACAGGGAAAATAATTCCCTCATCGAGCAATTTGAAAATCCCTTTCTTCACTACTTCCATCAAATTTGGATTCAAACGGCGTTGACCATCTCGAATCGGCTTTGCACCCTCTTCCAACACAATATGGTGCATGAACATTGCTGGACATATCCCTTTAATGTCTCCCAAACTCCACCCAATGGATCCTTGGAACTTTTTGAGAACATTGATCAAGGCCTCCTCTTCTTCTTTGGACAATTCAGCGAAAATGATAATCGGCTTCTTCTCGCCTTCTTCAAGAAATACATACTTAAGGTGACTCGGAAGGGTTTTAAGTTTGGATTTTAATTCGATGTCCAGTCTCTCATCTCTAAGTTCAGAAAGGTCAATCACCCCCTCAGAATTGGGCTCAGGCCAATCGTCGTCCTCGGCGAGCCAAAGTCATCACTCGGCATTCATGGATGAATATGGTGTTGCTTGGAAGTCGTGGATGGAGAATGTGACAGATTCGTCCAAAATGGATAAGGTCATGCTCCCATTTTTCACGTCAATGAGCGTGTTGGTCGTAGCCATGAAGGATCGACCCAACAGAATCGTGCGCTCTCGGATATCATCTCAGACTTCCCCTACATCCAATATCACAAAGTCAACGAGAACAATGAGGTTCCCAACTTGCATGAGGACGTCCTCGACAATCCCCTTTGGGTACCGAATTGACCGACCCGCCAATCGGAGTCTCACTTTAGTAGGCTTGAGCGCACCTAAATCAAACTGTTCATAGATAGAAAGAGGCATTAAATTGATCCCCGCCCCAAGGTCGAGCATTCCCTGAGTTTCTTTACCATTTCCCAAACTTATTTTTATAGAAAAAATCTCGGGGTCGCTTTCCTTAGGGGGAAGGGAATTTCGAAAGATAACGCTCGCCGCATTTGAAAAGCAAATTTTTTCATTTTCGGAAAATCATCTCTATTTTGATGCCAAGTCTTTGAAGAACTTAACATATGCGGGAACATTTCTTATCACATCAAGCAAAGGCAAATTCACATTAACTTTAGAAAGCATATTATAGAGATCAAGAAATTACTTATCTTGCCTTTCCAAGTGAAGGCAACTTGGATATGGAATGGGAGGTCGATATGGATTAGATTCTTTGTGAAGAGTCGTCTTGGGCTCGACTTCCTTTTCAACACTATCCGGGGACTGGGTGATGGTCATTCTTCTGCTATCCTCCTTATTCAATTTTTTGCTTTCACCATTTGTTTGAACTGGTGATTGAATAGAGTTCTCGTCGGGGGATGCAATGTTATTATTCACAACTCATCCACTCCTAAGCACTGTGATGGCTTTTTCTTGTGATGATTGACTCGGTAACTTCCCATGCTAGTTCTTTCCTATTTGCGTGACGAGTTGGCCAAGGGCCATCTCAAACTTATTCATCCATTTTTCATTGCATTGCATGAATGTACGTAGAGTCTCCTCGAGCATCAGCAAAATAGGTGCTTGAGTTGGTGGAGGTGGAGCGAAGGGTATTTGGCCTTGCGGTGGTGATTGGTACAGTGGTCGTGTTAAGAACAGAATTTGACCTTGTCCCCATTGTTGTTGATATGGTTGTTGGGGAACAAAATTATTTTACGGCCTTGGGTTTGGTGCCTGGTTCCCTCCGCTTTGATTGTTTGACCACGAAAAAATTGGATGATCCCTCCACCCAGGATTGTAAGTTTGCGAAAAAAGGGTTATTATTGCGTAGGTAATGATTTTTATATCCTTGCCCGGCTTGGTTTGCTTGATAACCTTGAATGGCGTGTGCCTGTTCGTTAGTTTCTTCAGTCTGCTCGAAGGTTGCTTAGCATAGATTTACGCCATGCCCGTACACTCCACAAGTTTCACGTTTTTGATAGCATCGGTGATTGGGGCACTCCTTGAGAAAGAAGCATGTTTTGGGTTTGCAACGAGGCCACTTGCCTCGACAACTCGGCAGTTCTTCTTGTGTCGTCAGGGGACGCGGGTGACATATCAACCTCGTGAATGGATACTTTCTTCGATCGCGAGCTCTTTTGTTGAGAATTATAGTTTATCGACTCGCATATGTCCCATACTTCTTGGGCGATTCATGATCCGATATACCCCCCTGCTGCATTGTCAACCATGTATTGAATGTAAGAATGAGCCCATCGTAGAAGAATTGGTTGATGAGATCGGGCAGATAGTGATGATGTGGGCATTGCGTCAAAAGTTCTTTGAAACGTTCCCAAGACTCATGGAACATTTCTCCATCTGTTTGATTAAATGAAGCTATCTTCACTCGGAGTTGTGCTGTCATTTGTTTCGAATAATATTTCCCCATAAAATGATCGTACACCATATCCCAAGTTATAAGGGAGTCAGGATCCAACAACAAGAGCCAAGTTTTAGCCTGATCCTTCAAGGTATACGGGAAACATCGCATTTTCAATTGTTCTTCACGAAGGCCTTGGAGTGGAAAGGTTTGGATGACTAAGTAGAATTTCCGAATGAAGTTGATCGGATCTTCATTTGGAAGCCCGTAGAAGGAAGGCAGTAGATTGAAGTGAGTGGGTTTGAGCTCATAATCTCTGGCCGCGGGACCTAAACGGACGCATGATGTAGATGGGCCAATTACGGGGCAAGCGAATTCTCGCATGCGGGCTGGCTGAGGCTCATGTTGATTGTAAGGCCTGTTAGACGGCATGTACGGGCCTCAGGCCGGCGGTTGGTATGGTTGGTGTTGTTGATTGTACGGCTGTTAATAATGAAAATATGGAGCGTGTAGGTGCAGTGGTTGATTCGGTTGTGTGCCTTGATTGTATGTTTGTTGATTATAAAAGTTTTGATTATATGGTGGTGAATTTTGATTCACGTTCGGAGTTGGTACACTGTTTTGTTCATTTTGATTTTCCGACGTGTTTGGGTCTGTCTCGGGTGGATCCATCGATGATTTGTCAATTGAAGTGAATCTCGCTCTATTAACTGGTGAATGTTGTCAATGAACGGAACGAGTTCACCACCAAATGACCTACGCCCTTGCATACACTAAACAAACGATTAAAGAAGTCTAGATAAAAGAACAAAAATTAAACTAAATAAACGGAGCATACACGAACAAACATTTTTGGGAAGCCTTTGTCAATTCCCCGGCAGTGGCGCCAAATTTTGAATCAAACTTTTTACGCTTAAAAATAAAAAAACTCATCCGCAAGAGAACGGAGCTATTGTAAGCGACAAGCTTAACTCGAGTCGAATCTAAAGGAATTGCAATCGGCATTGAAAAATGTTTGTTTAATACATATATAACTAAACACACGATCTCTTTGAGGTTTTTAATTTTTACAACTACGAATTAAAAAACGAGCACACAAAATAAAGACTAATTAAAAATGATGAAAACTAAAATTTATAAAACGAGAAAACAAATATAATTGAACAAGAAAATTTTAACTAAATTGTACATGAATTACTCAACTAATCACCAATCAAACATAAACTAAAAATGAGAAGAAAAGTAAAGGTTTACGAACTAAATTAACGAGTCGAGTTCTGAAACAAAAGTACAAACATTAAAATCCAAAGTTAACCAACACTAAGAATATCTCCAACAGCCTCCCTATCATAACTCCTTAGTTATTTTAGGGAGGCAAAACAGTGTAACTTTCTCCAACAGATTCCCTAAACATCCTCCCTAAAATAGGGAGCTCTCTATTTTTTCACTTCAACTCCCTACAAGTAGGGAGCAATTTTGACTCCCTACAATTTTTATTTATTCTCTTATCAAAATGGCTCCCTAAAATATATGATAAAGATTTTATTAATAGGGAGTCTGTTGGAGTAAAATCAGAATAGGGAGTCCCTAAAATAGGGAGCTGATATAAGTAGGGAGTCTGATAAAGTAAAGTGAGATAGGGAGTTTGAAATAATAGGTTTTCCAGAAATGACTGCCCAAATAACTGCCCCAGAAATAAAGTAGGGAGTCCCTAAAAAACATCCTTTTTGAAGTAAAATGGCGGGTATTTATAGGTTTTCCAGAAATAACTGCCCCAGCATCGGAGTGTCGATCGACGCGGTACAAGTCTCGGCATCGACGCGCGCCAAGGTGCTTGCGTCGGCTAAGCACTGCATCGATCGACGCGAGCACGGATCGACGCTTCAGAGGGTCTGCGTCAACTGCGCATCAATCAACGAAGTATGGATCGACGCTTCAGAGGGTTTGCATTGATCCTTCATCGCCTGTGCATCGATCGACGCGGGAAGCTCACGGGCGTCGATGCTACGTGGACGCATGCATCAATCGACGGGGCGCAGAATCTCGGCACGTCTCTCGTCCATTCTTCGTCATTCCGAAGCTGAAATGGAAATTAAACGTAATTAGACAGAGACTTACGAAACGAGGAAGAAAACATGTTAAACGGAATAAAATCGAAAAACACTAAAAACAAGAGAAACGAGAAGAAAGGAAACCTAAAACCCATTAAAACATGCAAAACAAAATGCAAAAACACACGAAAAACACATAAAAATATGTACAAATCAAAAACTCAAAGCCAGAAGCTATTGATTCTGATAGTTTGCCGGAACTTTCGAGCAAGATTGCATACATGCATGCATGAGTTTCATTTATGTGAGGGATTGTTGGAAATCTAGTTTATGAAATAGGTGTTGACCTAATTGTGACCAAATTAATTAAGTGGATGTCTTTTTATGAAAAATAGAAATTAAATTAATGATTGTAATTACCTATGAAGTAGATAGATTAATATTTTGAATTTTCAAAATGAATTTGAAGTGAATAAGAAATTAATATTTAAAGTTGGTCACTTAATTATGTTAAATAGAGTTGTTAAATATTAGACTATTGGAGTTTGATGAATAGAAGCTATTGATGGATGACTAAACAAAAATATATGTTCACTGAAAAGTTAACCAAACAGATACTTACTATCCAAAAGTTACATCCGCTCAGTCAAGTGGGTGTGTCTATTTAGCAAAAGATTATTCTAAACAATTGTATACATTGAAACACAGTCTTACAATTTATATAAATTGCCCCCATATGCTTGCAATTAAAACACACTCGATATTAATCATATAATAAACTTTCATCAGCATAAAACATATTGTCCTCATCTTTCTTTAATAGCTTTAAAGTTTCGAATATAAATTTATCCACAAGAGATCCTAAGTATTGAAGTGGTTCTCAGTAAAGATTGTAAATTATTTTATCTCAGAGATAATATAGTTAACCATGAGCACAACATTGGAGTAATACTTGACTTTAGAAAAGAGTGTCCAACACTCGATATAGTTTTCATTTTATGTCGTTAATCTGTGATTTTTTTTTCTCTTAAAACCATACCAAATACCTAAAAATAATTAGACTAGAAAATGAAGACGAATGGATAGGTGGTGTGTGGTTTGTGTGGGTGTGGTTAATGATGCTCCAAATGGGGTGAGAACCCTATTTATAAGTGTATAAGGTCACTGTAAAAAAAAAAAACATTGTTTGCTAACAGGCGGATCCGTTAACAAACCTCTCAGCATTTCTGGCGTCAGTAAATTGACTGCTGACGGGATTAACGTACCCGTCAACAAATGCTGACGGCATGCTGATGGGTGGTGCCCGTTAGTAATTCCACCCGTCAGCATTTCTAATTTATTATTTAAAATTTCGAGCAGGCCTATCCCAGACCACCCCTAACCCGACCCACAACGCAGCCCAGCCCCCATCGATTTAAGTCCCACATATGACATGAGTGGGATTCGAACTCACGACCTCTTGTAAATGGAGAGTGGTGTTACCGTCTCGCCAATTCAATAACATGTGAGAGTTTATATATTTTAATATATATTAGATATGTAAATTAAGTTATAAATTATATTTATAATTAATTATATTTTATTTATAAATGTAGGTTATATTTATGAATAAAGATATTATAAATATTATATATATATATATATATATATATATAATATTTATAATATCTTTATTCATAAATATAACCTACATTTATAAATAAAATATGATTAATTATAAATATAATTTATAACTTAATTTACATATCTAATATATATTAAAATATATAAACATATATATATATATATAGGAAATGACTACGGTGCCGTGAAGGCACCATACCTCCCAGCCCTCCTGCATTTACATCCCTTGATCTTACCATTATTCATAACCAACTTTGGATCTAATGGTTCTGATTAAGTGGGGAATGGTACCTTCACGGCACCGTAGAAGTCCCCATATATATATATATATATATATATATATATATATATATATATATATATATATATATATATATATATATATATATATATATATATATATATTATAAATCTAATTATTTATAGATAATTATACGTATATATTATTTCAAAATATATATTATTAATTATAATTATATTATTATTTGTAAATATATTATTATAAATATTATATATATATATATTATAAATATATATTATATAGAAATAATGATATATAATTATTATAAATATAAAATATTATTATAAATGTATATTATAATGTAATTTAATTTAATAATTAATTATGTATATTATATTATATTTATAAATGATTAATATAATTATATATTTATATTATAAATAATTAATTGTATTATAAATTTATAATATTATTTAGATTATACTATATTAAATTAAATTATAATTATAATATTATAAAGTTATATTTTTATATTTATTTTATATCTCTTTAATTAATATATATATATATATATATATATATATATATATATATATATATATATTGCTGACGGGTATAAGCCGTCAACAAACCCATCAGCAATCCATCAGTATATGCTGATGGCTTATTGCCCATCAGCATTTTCCGTCAGCATATCCCAGTTTTTTTGTAGTGGGTGGGGGGCGCAGTTTTAGTTTTTGTGCATAGCTAATAAATTATGGGGAAATTCAATGCTAGTTCACCTAATATTTCTTGACCGCATTGTTTTGATCGCCCACGGGTGTCGGGTGCTCACCTAGTAAGGAATGGTAATGGGTAAAGGACCCTATGGGTACCTATGAAAATTAACCACGACGAGTAGGGTAATTACCCGTTTAATGAATATGGACATGAGTATGGGTAGTTACCCACAATATCTTATGTGAATGGGTACGGTTACAGGTAACTTAATACCCATCCCGCGCCTTACTCATATATATATATATATATATATATATATATATATATATATATATATATATATATATATATATATATATATATATATATATATATATTATGACAGGTCTAAATTAAAAAGTAAAGAAAGTCATTTTCAGGGAGATTGGAAATCACCACGTGTGACTGCGAGTTACAGAAAAGCTCTAGTAACTTCAAGTATGAACTACTCCATAGTTGTTGCAATACCTCATGAAAATGTTTCACTTTTATAATTCTAGAAAGAAAAAAAGGAGATAGTAAACCTAGTTGAGCAAGTAAATATATATTTATTTCATATATATTTAAAATACGAGTAACGGGTATGGGTATGTGTACTTAATTACCCATAAGGTATGGAGTTGTGCATATAAAGTTTTACCCACACGGGTATGGGGATGTGGAAAAATATTTTTTTGAACACGAGTATGGGTATGATAGTACCATACCTATTTCCATCCCTCTCGTCTAGCAAGGGCGTGCGGGATGACTTGGTGGCATCAACATGATCTCTAAGGCTTTAAACGCTTGAATCAGCTCTATTATCTCATATGAAATGTATCTCTATTTCTTAGATTTCTTTGGAAGCTTGAATATTCTCAATCGGGAATTGGTAGAGAGAATTATGACCTCTACACTAAAACTTGTCATATATGGGAATTTCAGTGCACTGTTTCCATTTCGACTTGATTTGTACCATTTTAAACGCCCAAATTGGGCTAAGTGATAAGCATAAACATTGTATATCTCTTTTAAGTTTTTAGTTATATATAACTTAAGTTCATAAGACGACGGGTCAAAATGTTATGCGTAGACTATGAAAACTGCTACGTCCACCGCTGCATGGGCGCACGGTACTCAAGGTTCCAAAAGGCGTGTGGCATGTCAAGACAGCGAGGTCGAGCCTCAAGTCCTAGAAGCCTATGCGTGCCTAGGCGAAGCCTATGAGGCAAAATACATATTTGTTTTTTAATTATTTTATTTATTTTTGATTAATAAATAAGTATTACAATACAATGTGTAAAGAATTTTTGCAATATTTTAATTTCTCAAAGAAAAAGTAGTTTTTAAAATATTTAAAATTAGGATATTACTAAATATTATTAATTTGGTAATAATCTCGCACGATTGAATTCAAAATTAATATATTAAGATAGTTGAGTTTAATAAAATAATAAGAAATAAAATACAAATATAGTTAAAACACAACAAAAAATTACATATTACATACATACAAAACAATCAACTTTAAATTAACTGTCGTTTTCAATCATTATCAATTTTTTCACAAGGTGAAGCATTTTAGTAAAGCCCCAAATTTAGATGATTTATGCGAAGGTTAAGCAGGCCTTTTAGAACAACGTCTGTACTTGGCCCTAAATCCTTGGTTGTAGGTGTTTGATCGACTAGGCGCACCAGGCTAATTCGATCCTACACTTATCATAGCACACTCACTTTCTATTCAAGTAAGTTGTCCCCAATTTCTTTCTTTTCCAATTTTTTTTTTTGCCCTTATATTTAATTTCATATAAAAATGGGAATAGTCCATTACGACCATATCAGGCTCAACATGCTTCCGTAAATATAAAATGTCTATATAATTTTATACTTCTCTTTGACCAAATCAGCCCCGGGTTAAATGGGTCACGACGCCACCAATCGGAGAATTACTGATCCTAGTTCATTTTACATAAGGTTTATCACCACCTAACTTCATTTCGAGGAAGCTGAACTACAAGTTATCCGACTCCTTCAGCAACTGACCAACACAGCCTTGGTTCGTTTCATACTCCATGCGTACGAGATACTTTAATTTATAGAGATAAATTAAAACATATTGAACATAAGTTGGAGCAAAAGCCATTATTTTATTAAGAACTTAAAGAAGATTTATTACATCAGTAATCTCCTATTAGGAGGAGATAACCTTTTAGCCTCACACAAAGAAGGCTTGGACTCGAAAATCATAAACTCAATATTACAAACAATTATTACAACACTTAATTTCCTTTTTTTTTTTTTACTTCACATTGCACTATTATTTTGATAAAATAGAAGGAAAATATTTGACGTCGTCTACTTCCTCAAATGTTTGGTATTTATAGACCTGACTCCAGATTTTGAATCCACACTCCAAAGCTCGTTGATAAAAGATACGTCATCACTTACAACTTTTTCTCTATTATTACGAGTTAGTGGTCCTTTACTTTAGTGTCCACTGGCTCATTTATTTGTTGGTCCCTTATGACTCAACCATCTTTTGTTGTCGGGGAATCTCTTCACATGGTATTTTAGCGTGGTCCCCACGCTTTTATGAAACCAGCTGGTCTCTTGTCCTTTCTAGATGTATTCTCCTGTTAGTTCGGTTTGGGTCAAAATTCTTTCCCAAACACGAGTTCCTTCTGTTCCCGGCATGCATGACAAATCCGGTCAATCCACCATCTGACACGCACCAGTTGTAAAATTTCTGGTAGGTTTCTTTGCTTACCGGAATCTTGTTTTCCCATAAGACTCTTCTCTTTGTTTCGGAAAGAGTTTATGCAAAGCCTATTGTAGCTCCTGTAATGGAATTTAAAAGGAATTATTTATTCGCCGAATTCTGAAAGAACTTAAATGGATACTTTACTTTGTCCATTTTGGTTAGACAAACCCATAGTCCCCATGCTCATCGTGTAGAAGCATCATCTTCTAAAATTGCTCATACTATCACTGGTGCATCCTCCGATGAGTACTACAAAAAAAATCACAATTTCCGAGGGATTTTTCCCTCGGTTTTAAGGGAAAATCCCTCGATTTTGGGCAAACCGATGGATAAACCGAGGGAATATTTCCCTCGAAAATACCCTCCTCAGAATTTTATTCCGAAGGAAATATTTCCCTCGGAAATATGAAACCGAGGGAATTCCGAGGGATAGATTCCCTCGGAATGTTCTCCGTGCAATCCCTCGAAAATCCGAGGGAAATCCGAGGGAACGGTTCCCTCGGATTTTTTATATTTCCGAGGGAAACAAAACCCTCGGAAATCCGAGGGATCATTTTTCCCTCGGAATTCGTTGCCCTTCGGATTTTTCTATTTCCGAGGGATTTCCGATGGAATATCCCCTCGGTTTTGTTTTTGTTTTTTTGTTAATATTTTTACTTTCCGAGGGATTTCCGAGGGGGTTTTCCCTCGGATTTAATTTTTTTTTTTGATTAATTTTTAATTTTTAATTTTAGTGCCTATTCAATTATTAGAATTCCCAAAAATTTGAAAAAAGTAATCAAAAAAAAGACAAATAAATAAACCAATCATTATTAAAAAATATTTGAAAATTTAAGAATAATTACATACGTTCGATCGACATAGTAACCTATCAGCAGTACCCCCTCCCCATTAGCAGTACCCCCCTCCCCATCCATAGAACATTTTTATGGTTCATATAAACTTTA
>BMAC01001024.1:138865-170156 GCA_014905375.1 Phtheirospermum japonicum | reverse complement strand
TTTTTAAAATATTTATCAAAAAATAGAAAAAAAAAAAGAAAAATCGCAAAAACAAAAACCGATCCTATCATCTTAGGCACGTGGGTTTATGGGACCCCAAATTCGATCGAAGAATACCAACGAGCACGTGCGTGTCCACACGTGTCGTGGGATTCGACCAGCAACAAGATACGATCGATCGATGAACTCCTTCGGTTGGAAACGCGAAGCGACGTAGCGTCGTGATTTTTCCATATTGGAGGAGGGGTGCGTATCGGCGTCGTGGAACCACGGGCATCGGGCGTCGATCGTTTAGGACGCGTTTTCTATTTTTTTTCAATTTTAAATAAAAAAATGAAAAAAAACCCCCGAAAGAATAGAAAAAATAGTAAGAAGACCCGAGAAATTACGACCGGGGCGAGGAGGGGTGCGCCTCGGCGACCCGAAAATAAACCCTATTTTTTTCTAATTTTTTACTATTTATTTCGATTTTTGTTTATTTTTTGAAACATTCCGAGGGAATCAAAATTCCCTCGAAATTCCGAGGGATTTTTGAAAGAATCGCTCAGAATTCCGAGGGATTTCTGATTTCCCTCGGAATGTTTCAAAAAATAAAAAAATCGTAAAAAAATAGAAAAAATAGAAATATCGCAAAAACGAAATCGATCCTATCATCTTAGGCACGTGGGGTGGTTTTGACCCCAAATTCGATCGAAGAATACCAACGAGCACGTGCGTGTCCACACGTGTCGTGGGATTCGACCAACAACAAGATACGATCGATCGATGAACTCCTTCGGTTGGAAACGCGAAGCGACGTAGCGTCGTGATTTTTCCATATTGGAGGAGGGGTGCGTATCGGCGTCTTGGAACCACGGGTGTCGGGCGTCGATCGTTTAGGACGCGTTTTTCTATTTTTTTTCGATTTTAAATAAAAAAAATGAAAAAAAAACCCGAATCATAGAAAAAATAGTAAAAAATAGTAAGAAGACCGAGAAATTACGACCGGGGCGGGGAGGGGTGCGCCTCGGCGACCCGGAAATAAACCCTATTTTTTTATTTATTTCGATTTTTTTATTTATTTTTAAAATTATTTTAATTCCTGAGGGAATGAAAAATCCCTCAGAATTTCGAGGGATATTGAAATTCCCTCGGTTTTCCGAGGGATTATTTCCCTCGGAATTGTTGCCCTAATTAAAACAGCGCACCGCTGTTTCTCACATCTGCGAAGACAGAAAGAAAAAGAAAGCAGAAGAAAGAAGAAGAAAGAAGAGAAAGAAAAAGAAAGAAGAAGCTGTTGCCCGCCAACCTCACCTCGCCGCCGCCCATCGCAGCTCACCTCGCCGCCCGTCGCAGCTCACCACCCCAGCCGCACGCGTTCGCTCGCCGCCCGCCCGTCGCAGTAGCCGTCCGCCAGGCTCGCCGTTTGCCGCTCGCCGCAGAAGCTGCTCGCCAAGCTCACCTCGCCGCCGCCCGCCAAGCCCTGTCGTCCGTCCACAGCCCGCCACCCCAGCCGCACCCGTTCGCTCGCCGCCCGCCCGTCACAGTAGCCGTCCGCCAGGCTCGCCGTCCGCCTTTAGCCGCTCGCCGCCATACGCCCCCAACAGCCCCCGTAAGTTTCAGTTTTTCTTTTTAGTTTTGTATATTAATTTTTAATTAGGGTTTAAGTTTAAGTTTTAGTTTTCAATTAGGGTTTTAATTTAAGTTTTATGGTTAATTTTAGAATTAGGGTTCAATTTAGGGTTAGTTTTAGAATTAATTTTAGGGTTAATTTATAATTAGGGTTAGTTTTAGGGTTCAATTTGAGAATGATTAATTAATTAGGGTTCAATTTAGGAATAATCACTAAATTAGGGCCAATTTAGGATTAATCAATTAATTAGGGTCAATTTAGTAATTATTACATAATTAGGGTTCAAATTAGGAATACTTAATTAATTTTTGTTCAATTTAAGAATAATCAATTAATTAGGGTTGAATTTAGGTATAATCAATTGATTAGAGGCAATTTAGTAATCAATTAATTAGGGTTGAATTTAGGAATAATCAATTAATTAGGGTTTGCTTTCAAATTTAATGTTTATTCACCCATTATATTGTGTATATACTGTTCATGCATGGGAGGCCGTGGTGATCGACCGAGGTTTAATTTTATTTATATATAATATTGTCATTGGTGTTGTTGGTTGTATACCGTCAGATGTTGACGTGGGTTACGGCGCCGGCCGGGAGGTTTTGTCCCTCCAATAGCGGGTTTTCAAATCTTATTTTTAAAAATGTGATAGGGTGTCACAGGATTTTATTTAAGTTTTCAAAATATTTTTAAAAAAATGTGACAGTGGTAATTGCTTATTTGGAACCTTGGCGAAGTGACGCGATGCATATAAATTACTTGTTTTCAGAATTAATATCATATAGAAAAATTTGAAACGAAGTTTCGAATTATTCCAATATTGCTTAGACCCATTTGAGATTTAATATCAAATATAGAGTTTTGATACTAAATTTCGAATTGTCCCATTTTTGGACAGTTTGAGAATGTGACTTGTAGTATGGTTATCTTATGTGTATGTTTTTTGTTTAGTTTTGAAATTTCGGTTCCTGCATCTCCCGTATTGTTCTCGGGTGCACTGAAATATACGTGCACTACGAGAACTGGGGGGAGATGCTGTCGAAATTTTGAATCTAAGAAAAACACATATGTTAAGATAATACATATTACTAAAATATCACGTTCTTGAATGGGATAGAAGCCTTACCAATTATAACTCGAATTCCACATTCTTCTCGTAATGCTGCCGAAATTTTGCCACCTTCTTTAATTCTATAACACGCTTAACACTCAAAAATCTTAGCATGGTAAATGATCGTAGTTGGATATACAAACGGAATATTTCCGTATTCCTAGAACACGCTTAAGACTCAAAAATCTGACAATCGTATAATGTTAGGATGAGTTCCGATCGTAGTTGGATGTACGAGCGAATCGAAGACGGCTATTTATCCTCAAAATTCACGGATGGACTTGAGAGTTTTATTAAATTTGCGCAAGCGAATTCCACTCATAAGGACGGACAGAGACTGAAATGTCCTTGTAATCGTAGCAGATGTAGGAATAGAATCTACCTGGAAGTCGATGAGATTAAGTACCACCTGGCGAAATATGGGTTCGAGCCGAATTACTATAGATGGATTTACCACGGAGAAACCCGGCTCGCCACCTCTGGACATCATCAGGATTTTCATATAGAAAAAATAGTAAAAAATAGAAACAAACCCCAAACAATTACGACCAGGGCGGGGAGGGGTGCGCCTTGACGTCCCGAAAATAAATCCTATTTCATTATTATTTTTTTCGATTTTTTTTATTTTTTGGGGGTTTTTTAAAATATTAATTAATATTCCGAGGGAATCTAATTTCCCTCGGAATTATTCCGAGGGAACACCTGAACCCTCAGAATTATTCCGAGGGAAATTTGATTCCCTCGGAATGTTAATTAATATTTAAAAAAAAATAAAAACTGTTACGAGGGAATTTGAATTCCCTCGGAATTCCGAGGAAATTATTCCCTCGGAAACAGTCCCGTCAGCCATCCGTCGGTTTGTTCTTCGGAAATTGTGGCGGCATACTTTGCGCCAGTATTCCAGAAGGAATTTCCGAGGGACCCTTTTTCCCTCGGAAAAAACCGACGGATTATAAGATCCTTCGGTATTCCCTCAGAAATTTCCGAGGGATTTAATTTCCCTCGGTTTTTCCCTCGGAAAACTGCTATTTTTTTGTAGTGGAGGCAGCCTTAATATTTCTCGTGGTGTTCCCATCAGGTCTTCTAAGCTTGATGAAATGAAAAGATTCATTGAAGCCTTTCTTCGCTGGTTTAGGTGCTGCACTGATAAAGTACAGCTTCAAGATGTCTCCTCTGGACAAATATGGATTGTTGGCCCAAGTCTCGTGAACTGCTTCCCCAATCTATTTTTGTAGTTTAGAGATCTTTGCGAAGCCTAGTGTAATATTATAAACTGAAGTTAAGGCTCTGGAATTATACCATTACTGTACCTCGTTTAGATGACTTCCCACTTTCATCTAAACTCTTGGATATTTTTTAGAAATATCAACTATTATTTTATCGGGGTTGATGCCTCTTCTGGTAGCTAACTTCTCCCAATGCCTTTGATAAATCTGCATGGGAGAGATTTTAATCTCGTCAGTTTGAATCTTAGAAGTGTCACTCTGTGGCCTAAGAATCAACTCTCCCTCTTTAACCCCAGAGTTGGTGGGTTGACTTGAAGCCTCCGATTGTAACATCGGGTTTTTAACATTCGTTACAGCTTGTACATCCTCATGGAATGTATCATCTGCAATACTTGTGATTATGGTACTTAAATCCATAACCTCTGGGTTAGAGATCCATTCTCGAATTACTCCTTTTTGCACTGTATGATATGTGTCTTGGAGTAGAAACTTTCGCAAAGCTGAGAACAGTTGGCACTGCGCCAGCTAGCATGCTCGTATCTGATCAGAAATAGATTCCCAATCGGCCTGTTAAAGTCATCCTGCGACCTCTACATTGAGACTAGGGGTGTGCAAAAATAGCTCGGACCGGAAACCCAGAATGCAATGAACCGGTGATAATCCGGTCCAGTCTACGGTTCAGGAAAATGGGACTTTCTGGGTTCCGATTCGGTTCAAACCCATAATCTTACGGTCCGGACCGAAATTGGACCGATTTTCCCTTTTTTTAATTTTTTTTATTCATTTGTCACTTTTAAAGAAAAAATATTGTTAGTTGTTTATATTGTCCATATAAATTAAAAGAAAGAGTCTTTTGTTATTTTATATTATAGTGTAATTGATTATTTAATTAAAAAAATCTTTATAAATTAGCGGTACAATTTAATGTTTAGTGTGTGTAATGTTATATAATATTGCTTATAATTATATTATAACATTAATAGTAATACTGCAAAAGAATTTTGCTAACATTTACTGTTACATCATATTTGAATTTGAAGCCTCCTAAAATTTCTAAAATCAACATGAACTAGTTTGTTAAAAAAGATCCGGATCGGACCATAATTGGACCAAGATTTCCGCTCCCAATCTGGTCCAGTTTCTGGTGCAAGGCTTTTCAAAATTCTGGTCTACCGGTCAAGATCGGTACCATAAATTCCAATTCAGTCTGGACCGGATGCACACCCTTAATTAAGACATAGTGTCCCAAAATCTCGTTCAAGAATCTCCAGGCTTTCTCTGAGATGCCTTAGCCTTTTGAGGGTATCGTCAGCGACGAGGCCCTCCATCTGAGTTAAAAAATCTACAAGAACATTTTCATGAGATTTTATAATGACAATATCATAATCATAATAATGACATTCGGCTTGCCATCTAAGTAATCTAGCTTTTTTGGGTTTAGATTCAATTTTCTTTTTTAAAAAGGCTTTAACACTTGAATTATCGATTTTTAAGGTGAACTTCTTGGCTAGTAGAAATATAGCCATTTTCCGTTGACTCTTTCGAAAATGACACCGAGGAGGCCTTAAACGCCTTTCTAACTGCGAAGAAGTCATATTCGTTGATATGCCATCGATTTGCCTCGCTATTCCAAAATAGTCTACTGCAATATCTGCATGGCACTTTTCCTTTTGGCGTTACTTTCGTAAGAACAGACGCCCACCAATAATCAATGGCATCTATGTATAAAACCAGTTCATCCTCATCGTTTGGAACTGCCAATTTGGGAAGTTGTTTGCGAACCTTCTTAAGCTGTTTAATTCCTTCATGGTGTTCCTTTTCCCATTTGAAAACGGCGTCCTTTTTTTGTAGGGAACTAAACACCTTCCTATAATGTGTCAGGTTATTTATAAACATCCCAGCAAAATTAACAACTCCTAGAAAGCTTTGAAGTTACATTTTGTCCTTGAGTGAGTCTGAAAATCTTTGCATTTTTTCTACAATATGATTTTGTAGAATAATTCTAAACTCATTGATCTCTATTCCAAGAAACTCCAGTTTTCTTGTAGCAATTACTGCCTCCTTTTATGAAAGCACTAATCCTTCCTTATAGCAAACATCTGAGAATTTCCAATTATTTTAGATGATCCTTAATATTCTTTAATGCCTTGAGTATATCATCAATGTATACGAACATGAAACTGAAATAATCCTGAAAGAGATTATTCATCTTCATTTGATATATCTGGGGTGAACTTGCTAGACCCATGGGCATAACATTCTAGATATTGTGTCCTTATGGTGTGGAGAAGGCCGTGAACTTCTTGCTTCCTTGTTCCATCTTAATCTGGTCAATCCCAGATTTACAATTGAACTTGGAGAACACTTTTGTGTTTTTAATGCAATTTACCAAACGTTCACTGCTTGGAATATAATACCCATCGAATTCCAAGATGTTATTAGTTCCTTTATAGTTAATAACTAATCTTGGTTTTCCTCTTTTTAATTCTCCGTGGTTGTGGACCAGGAACCCCGGACTGTTGTAGGGAGAGATGCATGCTTCAATTAACTTAAGGTCAATGTGTTCCTTAAGTATTTGTTGCATATCCTTTCGATCTTCTTGACTTAGGATAGGCTTGTATCTAATAAGCTCTTTTTCTTTTCCCTCTTTCACCTTCAAAGATTCTTTGAGCTTATTTGTATCCCACCATACTAGAGGATCTTTGTTGAAATTCTTTTGAATTTTTCTTTTAATATCCTCTAGTGAAATTTGTTTTTCCATGGTGGTGTTTGGCTGTGAGCTTATGTCTAGGATAGCTTTGAGGAATTCAATCATTTGTGGTTTTATCCTTTCTTCCTTTTGGCCTCTTTAACTCTCGGTTCGTAGTTGGAGAATTGCTTCTCCATACCTTCTTCGGTCCTTCATTTTTGGGTGTCGAAGTTTTCCTTCATCACCAAGCTTTCTGCGGAAATCGATTAATATTTCTTTGTGGAATGCCTCTCTTAGTCGCTGGACTAGAATCTTATGATCACATGGGGTTGTGAAAATAAGTCTTCTAGTCTCATTTTATTGCGTAAATCTTTTAAATGTCTGTAGGAAATTATTTCCTAACAAAATATCTGCTCCCGTATCATGGAAATAGATTGGTGGGGTTTTGACCTTATACCATAGAGTACCATTTGCTCCTCCCATCATCATTTTCGCTTGTTCGATCCCTCTTTTAAGGACGAGAATCCTTTTAGAGCAATATCTTCCTACTACTGGGGATAATCTTCTTCCGTTTATTGAGGGAAGATTTATGGTTTAGCTGTACAGATTTATGTCCCTGAATCAATGTAGGCTGTAAAATATTCTCCATGATATCTTTCATATATTATTCTAACGGGAATGTATATTGAGAATGGACTGGTGCTCATTTAATTATGTATCTTTCTTCACCTACTGTAAACTCCATTCCATCTCTTAATCTTTCCCAAGGTTTATGATCCTCAAGAAACTCTAACCCTAGAGTTAGTTGCTCTAGGGTTCTTCCTGCGCTACCGTCAATAACTGTTTCAATTTCTCCAATCTTGAGGATTCCTTGATATCTTCCTAGGGAAAGTTGTTGTAAATGATATAATGAATCACAAGGGAAGACATTATCTTTCTGGGTAATATCGAATATCATTTCTATACCTCTCCATCCTTAAGGGTACTACAGTTCTCCATTAGTTTTGAATACTTCAGGAGCTCGAGTACTTTTGCTTATTATTGGACCCTCCCATTGAGGTCCACTGATCATTCTGTCTTGTTAGAAAGACATTCTCCTTGGTTCGATCATGAGACTCTTGCTTTTATTAAGGACAGAACGATCTTGGATTCTCATGTCGATTTCTCCAATTGTTGGAGGTTGCATGATCTCCGGTAACGGCTTTTGCCACGTTTTCGAAGATCCTTGGTATTTTTATAAAATATTTTCTCAAGAATACTTCTGAATTATGAGTATTCTAGAGTGCATAGGATATCTTGTATGTAATCGAGTAGGGTTTATTTCCCTCTTTCATCAGGTCTGGCCTTGTGAAGTCTTGATGATGGGTACGAACTCTACAGAAATCTCGATCTGTCACCGCGTATAAGTTTCCTGTAATTGCTCCAAGACAAGAGTCTTTGAGATTTGAGATTTTTTTATCAAAGAGAGCGAGATTTAATGGCCAGTCAATTCCTTCTTTAAAAGTCGATTTTATAATTACTCTAATTGCTCCATTATGGATCCATGAAAGTGTATTCGTCATTTCTCTTTTGAGTCCGCTCTTAATCTCCTGGATTTCTCTGTAGGGGATTAGTTGCATCTCGATTTGGTTTCCTTTATATTCCGCGTGTATCGCGAATTCTCCCATGGAAACTCTGTGGATAATTTGGTGTTACTGGTTCCTCAACCCTAACTTATCCATCGCCTTCTCCATTGCTCATATTGTAAATCATTCATACATTTGGAGCTTTGGATCTTCTTTTATTATTCTCATAAGTGTCTTATGAGAAACCGTTATATGAGATAGGAATCCTGACATATCCTCCCTAACTACTTGTTGAAGAAAATCTCCTTCACTCTAATTCTGAATATGATTCACTTCCATCTTCTGAGTACAATTCTTCTTCATAGTTGCTTTCATATGAGGGTATATCCTCAAATTGATAAACCTACACCAAATTTTGATAGTAGATAGCTTTTTCGATCTCTTGGGTTGTCTCGAACAGTCTAACTCCTCTTTTCTGACTTTCAGGGCAATCTGTAGAAATATTCCCTTTTACTCCACACGTACACCAATTGCAATCTTTAAAACTTTCATTAGCTCTGGTGTGAGCTCGTCTGAAAGTTCTATTTGCTAGAGTTTTGTTGGTACTTCTTTAGATTGAAGATGAGCTCCGAACTCGGATAGGCCCCATCTTTGTCCTGTTTTATAGTTCCTAACCTTTTGTTTTGACCAGAACCTTCTTGGTTTCCTTGGAAACCTTCTCTTGCTTCTACGAGCATAAGGGTGGATTCTTTCTTTCTTTCGCTTATGTCTTTGTAGACGACCTCTAACTGCTGTTGGGATGTCATTTTCCACACAACATAGAGGAACTTATTTATTAATTCCTCTTAATCTCTTTTAATTCTTGTAAAGTGCCGCCTGGTGGCACCAGTCTGCCAACTTATCTTTAAGGAATGACATCCTTCTAGCAGTCGTATTCCACATCAGTTGCTAGCTTGTATTCTTGGATCAATATCTCTCTAAAAGGGCTTGGTATTTTCGCAAATAAAAGTTGTGCCACATCTTCGTCGTTTACCTTGGCTTTCCACCAGTATTTAGTGAATAGATGGATATATTCGTCTACATGATAAATATCTCGTAACTCGAGGTAATAGGGCTTGTCGATATTTTTTTATATTTTTTCTCTTTCATTCCCTCAAATATCCTACCCCGATAAAATGGGTTTTGAATAATTTAACCATATTTCGACTATTCCTTTTAATGATTCTCCATATATAACTCCCATTTTTATATCTGATCCTGTTAAATCCCACGCGAACTTCATCGATCCTTCAAGGCTCATTTCAAGGAGTAAAATTAACCCTTCCTTTTCTAAGCCGAGAGTTCCTACCGCAATTCATATTGCGGATGCCCAATCATCTATTATTATCTTTCGATTCTTAAAATTTGGGACATCTAGATTTAACATTAATCCATACGGATATATGCGATCAAGTTGAGACTTCCCGTATGACTTGTTGAGAGCCTTCGGGGACATTGCTCCTCTATGTCTGTAGGACTTCTTTCATGGTAAAGTCCCAAACATGTGACATTGGTGCATCTTGTACTGGTTCATGTGAAGCTGTACTTTAGCCTGGATTGAAAATTTTTGGTGGTGGTGCAAGAGTGCATCTAGGAACCAAGACCGAAGAATTTCCTGAGTTCATTTTTAGATTCACAATACCCAATTCTGTGAAGGATTCAACAAGGTCGTGTAGATCTTCAATGTTGGTTTTCTCCATAATTGCTTGGGTTGTAATGGAGTTCCTTTGATCATAGCCATCATTGTCTCTTCCTTCGTTGGTTGTCTTATAACCTCGGTCGGTTCCCATTTTGATGTAAAAGGGGTTTCGTTCTGAAAGTTATACATCGTCTGCCTCCATAAGTACTTGGCTTGGCTTCAAGGGCTTTAACTCATTTTAGAACATCAATTAGAAGTTCTCGTGTTTCCTTTTGATGTTCAAATATTTATTTCATCTGCACCTGGATACGTTGTTGATGGTGGTCAATGTCTTGTACCATTCTTTCGATTTCTCTAAGATCTTTAGGATTCTTAGAGGAATCGGATTTCACCTCTCTGTAGTTGGATCTATTGATGGGATTCACGAGCCGCATCCCTATGATTCATCAGATCCGTTTTTAGCATCCGATTTACCCAAAGGTGACTCAGGTGATATGCCTTTTGTTTCTCGCATTGTCTCAAAGTTTCCCTATTGAATCCGACGAGAGCCTGTTCAACTTATTGGTTGTCCTAATATTTTATTTTCTCTTGATGGTCCAACTCGTATATTTCGAGAATTTGAAAATGAGTTTTGAAATGAATATATCTCGAACACTCGTTCGAATCCATATTTAGAGATAGTTCTCCTCACCAAAAGTTAATTACATAATTATAATAATTTTTTATTAAAAGTTCTTAATAAACCTAGGCTCTGATACTATTTTCATGCACAAAATAAAATGGGCAAAATTTTTAATTATTTTCATTATTTTATCAATTTATTTTGAATAATCTTGAAATTATTTTCAATAAATATATTGTGGTGGGTATGTAATAAAATGAGACTTGTTCATAGTCATAATTATGAATACTTGGCAGATTTTAGGGTCATGAGTGTACTACACTCCTGGTAGGATCGAATTTACGGAACAATGCTGGGCAAACGTCACAATTTGTCACCCTTTTGTCGTCATTTGTCATCGATTGGCATTTCATCGATTTTCGGCCCTACTAATTGCCTATAGTGCAATTTCCCTTAAAAATATTTCCTCTATCCACAAAAGATAGGTGGGGAAACAAAAACATCGGAGGTTAAGAAGACAAAATAATTGTAATTAGAATTGTAAATTTTTTTGCTATTTTTCTTACTTTATTCTTAACTTTTTAGTATTTCGATAAATAAAATAAACTAAATAGGGATGTTCTTTTCTTTTTTATGGTATTTTAACTTTTAAAAAAAAATACTTATCTTTAAACATGTCTATAGTATTTAAAATTATAAAACCCAATATCACCCACCCAGCCATTTACAATAATATATCAATCTCTTGGGAAAAAAAAAAAAAAGAAAAAGAAAAGTTCGCTCATTAAGTCATATCCAACTTCCAAAAGCAAAATCACTAAAACCCATTAATTATTCTTTTCTCAGATATCAGTTTTCTCTCCATCATCAGAAAACGAATCACGATCATTTCAGAGTAGGTTAGGTGTTATGCCTTTCTTTTTCTCTTCTTATTTTCTTTTTTCGATTTCAGGAATTTGTTAGCTCTATTCATAATAATTTGTTAGATCTTGATTGTGTAATTTTGTGCGGTAAAAATTACAGGGTAAACGCGATGGGGGCGCTGATGTCGAAGATGTGGTTCATGTTATTCCCGGCGAAGGAGTACAAGATCGTGGTGGTTGGCCTTGACAACGCCGGCAAAACGACGACGCTTTACAAGCTCCATTTGGGGGAGGTGGTCACCACGCATCCCACCGTTGGCAGCAACGTTGAGGAGCTTGTCTATAAGAATATTCGATTCGAGGTAGTCTTCTTTTCTATGCGTTTGTTTATATTTGAAGGAATATTGTAGCTGATTTTAAATTTTATTTTTTTGTGATTGTTAATTTAGAGCGGCTGAGTTTAAAGGCAAGTTTGTATTTTATGATGAATTTATCAATTTCTATTACGTTTGGACGTGGGATTTATAATGATAACCTGAAGAAATATATTTTTATTTTTATATTTGGTTTTGGGAGAGAAACTTGAAGGAATTGCTTTTGCATATGTGCCAACTTGTGTGTGACTTATCAACTGCATCTCTTTTGGATACTCACCAACGAACAATGGTTGTTATACTCCCCCCAAGAAGAGTGAAGTGATAGGGTGTTCCATCATTTTACTTTTCCATTTCATTTTCACATCATTCCAAGACTCAAACCTTGTGAGCATTATGTTGGTAGGCAATTGGGGTTTAATGGAACCATGGGTTTTTTAATTCAATTTTGTGTGTGCAATTCTTGATACCTATCATTCTTTTCATGACTAATAAATTTTCAAGTCTCTAATGATATACATACAAATTTTGAGAAGTGCTTAAAGAAGTTGTTTTGTGAGGTTGAACCGGCCTCCCTCTTTAAAAAGACCAGCAGCGTGAAATGTGAATGTATGAATAATATCAAGAAATTTAATTCTGCGTCTGAATAAAGTGGAGTAGATCACAGAAGATAATATAAGCATTATCTCATCTGGATTGATTAATTCACGTATATTTTGTCATTTTATAATTATTAACATAAATGACTTCTGGATATTGGATATTGGTGCTTGTGTTATTTCTTATGGTGGATTGTTAAAGTTAGATTAATAGGAAATTTTGTAGAAGATACAATTATGCTCATCCGCAAATTTGAGGCTACTCAGTTTTCTAAAATATAGGTGAGTCTTGATTTAAAAGATAGATATATCGACAGAATAAATTCTATCCTATGTATTCACATATTTAGTTGATGTATGCTGGGCTCAAGAAACTTATGTGGTGTAAGGGAATTGAAATTAGATTGAGACATTTCTCCGTATTTTATGCTCCCTGCTTCTGAGAATCGTGTTTAAAGATTTACAGTCGTGTTTTTCTAGAACCAATTTCTCAGCTGTGTCTTTTGCTGCAATTTACTGATTTCCTTCTATTTTTGGGGTTTAGAAACTCTTGACTGTATATTTTTCAGTCGGGGACTTTTGTTGGGAACCCAACCTTGATTGAATTCTAAAACTTAATTAGTAGGCCAGGCTGAGAATTTAAATTAACTGTTGTGGTTATAATGAAGAGTGCTGGTTGAGTTGCATGTTTTCATGAAGCTAGTGTAATTTGGTTTCCTTTATCTCTCATAGCTGTGGGTTTTCTCGAGTACCAACTATTGAATGCAAAACCAATGTGAAAGCTCAAAACTGTTTCTGACAATTTAACTTACGGCAAATAATTCTGATACGTATACCTGTGTGTTTTGTAAATTCTTTTACATATGTTTATTTTATTTACTTTCTATTATGATTTCCAAGATATATAATCAATGACTTTGCAGGATACTATTTTGAGATGTAAATATTGATCGCGATGATTCCTAACTAGGTTCATGCTGATATTTTTAGACAATTCACATTTTAGAGCAGGACCGTATTTTTGAAGAACTCTAGGAAAAAGGAGTCATTGATGTTCATGGTTGTCTAGTTGATTCTCGACAATGAGTGTATATAGTTTAAAACATTTTGCATGTTAAAACGACCATTGAATTATTATTTAGTGTTTGATTTTAAGTTTATAGATCCAAACATAATTCAACTACAGTAAATTAATTAATAACCTTGCTTAAATAATATCTTTTGTCAGTCCCGACTTGGGAGAAATGTGTTCAATTAGTGTCTCGATAATTTAATATCTCGCTAAATTAATATATATTAGTAGTCCGGAAACTATTAATTTATAGAGGTTTACTGTAGTTGTTTTTACTCATTTCCAAATTACATATTATTTTCTCTAACTAATTTCTATTGCTCCTCGTGTTATCAGGTGTGGGATCTTGGCGGACAAGACAGGTTAAGAACATCGTGGGCAACTTATTACCGGGGCACACACGCTGTAATAATAGTGATAGACAGCACTGATAGAGCCAGGATCTCCATAATGAAAGACGAACTATTTAGTCTTCTCCCCCACGAGGATCTACAAAGTGCCGTGGTGCTCGTCTATGCAAACAAGCAGGATCTCAAGGAGGCTATGACGCCCGCTGAGATAACCGACGCGTTATCCCTTCATAGTATCAAGAACCACGATTGGCATATCCAAGCTTGCTGTGCCTTAACTGGGGAAGGCCTGTATGATGGGTTGGGCTGGGTCGCGCAGAGAGTTACTGGAAAAGCGACGAGCTAGAAATTGTGTGAAATTACGGAACGGAGATTTGTTTCTCTGATGTTTCGTTTTCCGAGTATACAGATTATTATCTTATGTATCATCTGATTTGTCCGATTTCCTGGGACTGAATATTTGTATTCAGTTTTAATGTTGTTTTTATTGAAGGCAAGGATTTTTGGGTACGTCAGTTTACAGTTTTTGCTGCTAAACAGGTTACATTACACGATGTCTTGAGCATATTTATAAATGATGACAAAAAATTGCTGGTTACTTAAGGTGATGCACTTGCTTTAAGAATTCCATGTCACTGCTCAAGTTATTTATAAAGTGTACTATATTTGATTTCTTGATTTTGTTTGGAAAAATCAAGAGAGCTATGGTTAGAAAGGACATTGATTGACAATTTATGTTGATCATTCCCACAATATGTCAATTCGGATTTAGACGATATAACTCAGTTTGTATAGTGCGGAGCTTCTTTTCCTTTTATTTTTCCTTACTAATTCAAATATTGCAATAAAATTGAGAAGAAAATGAAAGAGGTGCATGCTATATAATTACTTATAGGATTGTGATTTTCAAATCCATGTCCCCATGGAATGAATGACGCATGTACAATGTCATTGATCCAATATAACAAATAAACGATCTGAACTCAAAAAAAGAAAATAAATATTTAAGGGATAAAACAAATGACAAGCATCTTAAAATAAATGGGATCTGCCATTGAAGTGCATAAGAAGCTCCTAATGTGAAGTTTTTGGGTACCACTCAACATAATTTCCTCTGAATTCCATCTCAACATTAACATTTCCAATAAACTTTCACCCGCAAAAGTGTATATTCTTGTAAACAGTCTGCAAACAATCATAATATCCAGCATCGACATCCTGATGAATCTGGTGGTCCTTCAAACCATCTATCCCATATTGGGTTTATCGGACCATTTGTTCTGGAGAATCACGTACAAAAACAACCTCGGATTAGTATAGAGTCAATTTGAAAATGTTCAAAACTTTTACGAAAACGAGCTAAAGCTCTTACGCTGGGAGTAGTGGATCGGGTCTTGTTTGAATACTAATCACTATCCTGGTGAAAGCACACAAGTACATTAGAAGGTATACAACATGCATGAAGCAGATATTCAGAATGTTGATTATCTAACGGAGTGTTTGCAAATGTCAGAAGTGCTTGCAAATGGAAGCTAAATGTTGAATAAGGTAGAAAAACAATTACAAAAAATACCCCCGTAAGGCAATGTTGCATAATTACATCAGTTTCAAATTAGGGGGCTTAAATTTAATACTTTTATAAATTTGAAGGGGGATTTTGATTTTTTTTTTTTTTTTTTGCTTATGAAGTGGTTGATGTAAGACATAATAAAAATCCCAGGGTTACTTTTTTTTGTAATTTAAAGTTTCCATTTTTTTTTAATTAGGTCAAACCGCAAGGGTATTTTTCATAATTGAACTAAGTTAAAAGAGAGTGTTCTGTGAATGTATTTTATTTGTGTGTAATAGTCGAGAGCGGACTAATTAATCTGAAGCGCCCCTCAGCTTTTAGATTTTAGTTAAACTGTGCAGAATCAAAAGCAAAAGTCTGGCATTTGAAAACACTTGAAAACTACTTCTTTTTTTTTTTTTTTGAATATCTCTTTTATCCTTTTCTCCATCCAAAAGTCGACGATCACTGTTTTTAAGTGTTCGCAAACACCTCTTAAGTTTTGTTCTCACTTACTCCTTACAAGCAGCTGACGCTTTCTCCATTTTCTCAAGCTCTTCCAGTTCTTCCTGTACACCAAATATTTAGAATAAGGAAATTACCTTTCATACCACCCACCCACCCCCACCCCCCAAAATAACACGTCGTATGGAATATTAAATGCCACAATCACAAAGACCATTATCAGTCATAAACAGAGTTCGAATGACTTTCTGAGTAGTTCAAGTTTATTTGTGTTTCTTACCCACACAAGCAATAACAGAAGATACAAATATCATTTAGCACGCAACGAACATTTAGCACGCAACGAAAGCAATCTAAATTAGGTTAAAAGTTTAAGTGATTACAAGTGTTCAATCAATGTCTCCACTAAAATGTCATATTATTGCGGCAATCTATATAAATTACAAATTTACATTTGAAACCCACAAATTTAGTTCCATATCAGTCTGCCTAGAATCTCAACATGATCGCTTTCATTGTGAAATCTAACAAGTTTCAACATGAAAACGGTCACCATTTCCTAGAAAAATGATAATCAACAACTCAATACGTTTTCAAACAAAGGAAAATAATTTTAAGACCTAAATAACTCAATCATGGAGGTAATTTTGAGAAGGCAACCAAAAAACGCCCTTGCAGATGAATGAATGTTTACATCATCTAATGCCCAAAATCTATTTTACATGTTTGAGATCATATAATCATTTTGTGACAAGCAACTCAAAGCACAAGTCATCCAATTCTCTAAGAATAACAGTTTTGGATTTCTTTAAAGTCAAAATAAATCCTACATATTCGCATCCAAGATTATGAGGCATGGAATTTTATTCCACATATTTCAGTTTGATGCACAAGATCACTAAGTGCTGTATGAATGTCTGTGTACAAACATGTCCCGGTTGGGAATGACTATGTTTCCAAGAAATAAATAATATTAATAATAATAAAGTGCACCCAAAAATCTCCACATATAAAATTCACAAGTAATTCTTGTTCAAGATTAAATGAAAAAAGAAACAAAAACAAGAGTTTACCAACTCCAATTAGAAGAAAACAAAATTTCATTTTTCTACAGTTTTTCATCATTCAAAACGAAAATATGCACCAAATTGGCAAGAGACAACCACAAGATTTCATCTTTCTCACCTCAACTCTACGAGGGCACAAAATTCGATATCCCAGATAATAGAAGAAAATAACAGATCACTCTAACACAAATCAAAATTGTAAAATTCAAAGCAAAAACCATAGAAAAACCTCCAAGAATCGAGTTTCTTGGTCGAGTCTCTTCAATTCAGCAGAAATTCTGTGTTTCCCTTTGGAATCTGTTGCTCCTCCAACCACTGATCGCAATTCCCCTGAACTCCCTGTTTGCATTTTTTTTTTAAATGTATTTCTCTGTTTATTTACTACTAAAAAAAACCCAAAAACAAATACAAGCAGCCCTTGAAAATTGAAGTGGCAAATTCAATCTACGAAGGCATCTTTATATCTTCCAAAAAGAAGACATTTTTAGGAAGTGAAATGCTATCTTTTAACTTATTGATATTGAGAGTATAAAGTAAGACAAATGCATAAGAGAAGTAATAAATTTACAGCTTGTACTTGTGTGTGTATGTGTGTGCGCGTGTTTTTTCTTTAAAAGGTTTTACAAGAAAGCAAAAAGGAAACGAGAAAAAAAGGGAAGCTTTTGGGGGTGGAGGAGGGTGGGTGTTACTTTCTAATTTTGTCAGTGTTTGATTTTGTCAAGAATCAAATGATGATGAAGGGAAAGGTGTTGGTGATTGGCGATTCTTCTTTTTTTTTTTTTTTTTTCTCTTTAATATCCTTTCTCATTTTTTTTCATTTATTTGTAGGAGAGATCGCCAAATCAATAATGTCTATTGTAATTACGTGACAAAATATATTAATATTATAATAAAAAATTTATTTCACAAATATTAATATTATATATGTGAAAAAAATTTATTATTCGGTTTTTAAATATATATATATATAATATGAATGATTAATAAAGTTTAAATTAATAGTAACTATTGTTAAAAATAATATCTAAATGTCTAACATTTAATTCTCATAATAATTTTTTGACATTTGTCAAATTTTAACTTTTAAACATTATAGTCAAAGTACTTTGAGGGTGACCACACCAAATCAAAACCGTTCATTTAATTGATACCTAAATTCATTTTTGGAATCAAAGTCGGTAATACACTTGGTCTTATACGGTGCCGTGAAACTACCATTTCTCACTTAATCAGAACCACTAAATTAAAAGTTGATTATGGATAATGCTAAGATCAAGGGATGTAAATGCAGGTGGGCTGGGAGGTATGGTCCCTTCACGGCCGTAGTCATTTCCAATACAGTTCTGCAGTTCAAAACATCCTGCAAGTTCAAATTTTTTTTTTTGATAAAATGTTCAAAAAAAGAGTCCATAGGGTAACCATGTACCTCATCTGATTAGCTATTGATTGATAGTTGATTATATTAATTTAATTTAACTGGCTTAAATCTATTAAGTTTATATAATTGTTTTAATAAATAATTTACTTGATGGTATATAATGATCGAAAAAATATTAACATAATTTATTGTTTAGTTATCTTTTTTTTGTTAATAACATAGAAATATAATATATTTAATAATTTAAATAACAATTAAGAAAAAAATAGTCACTTTTTATAAATTATTATTTAAAAGTTTCTAAATTTACCAATTTTTGAATGTATTAAATTTAATTTGGATAGTTATTAGTATTTCTTAATCAAAAAATCACTTGTAAATAACTTTTGTGTGTGTATGTCTATATATAATATATATATATATATAGAGAGAGAGAGAGAGGGGGGGGGGTTCAAATGAGAACCACGTCATCACATGTGAACCTAGGGACTCATCCACACCGTTATATATATATATGTAGGATCATGTGAGAATAGATCCTTGGGTGAGAAATGAGAATGAATATTGACCACTAGTTTTTAATGGCTTTTATAAAGAGACCCGGTGGTATTCTTGTAATTAAGAGACCGGTGGGTTTTTAGACAAATTTGTACCCTTTGTTCGTTCCCCATTGAATCAGACGCAAGAGAAAACCCTCGACTGATTTTTTTTCATTGATTTGTAACTCTTTGCAAGAAGAACAAATCCCCTACGAACATCACAAATATTGCCATGGATGACGCTCCTAAAACTCTCAAACTCGTAAGTCTCTTATTCCATTGTTAAGTAAGTTTTTATTTGTTGGCGATTCTTTTTTATTTTTCTCAATCTGTAAGTATTTGATTTATTAGGATTTTCCAGATGCTTTAAATTCCTGATATACTCCGATTGTTCTCGTTATTTTTTAGGGTTTACAAGCTTATGGTTTTGAGAATTTTGGTTTAATAGCAATATTTGTTAAATCATATAGATACGCATTCAGATTGTGAATAGATTTGGGTAATGAAAAATCTTCAAATACACAATTCCTTGATAAATATTCTATCTATTAATCAGTTTATGCAAAATGGGTGATTTGGAGATTTGATGTTCAGATCTAGTTTTCTTTTTCAATTGAGATCTGAAGGGGAAAGTATTGTGCAAAATCATGTATGTTAATGTGCATTTTTATTACTAATACTGTGTAACGAGTATTAATAATTTGATGTTGACTCTTTCCGAAATCAAATTAAAAAAGAAAGTACGAAATCAGGGCAATAGAATCGAGAAAAAGTAAAAATAAAATAAATCACGTGAAGCAATTATCAATTACGATTTTCTTAATACATATAACTTCCGAATTCCTAAACACATTGTAAAAATAGTAATTATCAATTACTATGAAGCTTTGGAGTGCTTTAATCAAGCAATTCAATCGTCAAAGCAATTGTCAATTACGGTTTTCTTAATGATCACACAAAAGCCCACATGTATGTATGTATGTACACATACATGCATGTAATTATTAATGTTTTTTTTGACATATTCGCATGACTATAATATTTGGCGGTAGTTTTTTTAAGCGTGTTTTTTTCACGTAAACTTGCGTGCAGCGTATTCACAATGAAAAGGTTTTCTTCGTGTTTCCAGAATCCTTCTTCCATGAAGGAAAAAAAATGAAAATGGCTCAATCTTCACAATAACAAACATGAAAACTTTTTCTAACATCCTTGTTCACATCATAACATTAGACATAATCACATAACCACACTATACACATTAAACCGTTGCTCATTTGA
Organism: Phtheirospermum japonicum; assembly: GCA_014905375.1. NCBI lineage: Eukaryota > Viridiplantae > Streptophyta > Magnoliopsida > Lamiales > Orobanchaceae > Phtheirospermum > Phtheirospermum japonicum. The sequence continues at coordinate 150,119 of BMAC01001024.1, read as the reverse complement.
TCAAATAACTACTCAGTACCAAGATTGCCATGCATATTCACATCCACGCACAAGAGGCGACTGAATCCCGATTCATCCATCCAAGATACAGACACCCATCCCTCTCCTTGAGCGTATACTTCTTGCAGTAACTCTCTAGCAGCCTCTTTATCGTCCCGTTCACAAATGAGTCAACGGTAACGGGGCGAACCCAGCCATACCGAACCGTACCCTCCACTTCCCAAGTACCTCATGTCGTTCGACTCTCTCCACCCCTTCAGAAGCTATTATGTTTAACAATATCCCGAGCCAAACAATGCTGCTCCACATTAACCCGTTCCTTATGATCCCTCGACAAAGCCGAAATTGAAATGGTTTTCACTTGCCTTGTCATCTAATCTTTGAGCAGCAGCAAGTTCTTGAGCTCTCTTTGCTTGGACAGGGCTCAGTGTGATGCCTTGGCATTGGGCCCCGTATTTTCGGGCCAGGTACCTTGAACTGCCTCCTATACCACATCCCACATCAACTATATTTCTTGGCTTCTGCTTTGAATCGTCTGCGATTTTCAATTCCCGAAATATGAGGAAATAAAATTCTGTGAAAAAATGACCATGAATGAAGTGTTTGCAAATTCTCGAAATAAAAATAAATAATCTGAGAAATATTTATTTTTTCTAGATAGACGAATTGGTTGGTTTTATGAACATAATTTTAAAAAATACATAAATTTTTTCTATGTGTTCCTACTTGCAGACATACTGTTTCATTGTCTACATCACTATTCCAAATTGCAACTATTTGATCGACAGACTTAACCCACAAAGTAAACTCAATCTGGTTGTCATTTGTGCCAGACTACAACTACACTGTGTTTATGGAAATTCTTATTTGTGTACTTCGTAATTTATGTATTTCTTTTTTGATAACATTCATGCTACAATTGTAAAATTTATCAAAGGACCTTATGTCAATTAAAATTCATGCAGATATGGTTTTAGTAGTCAAAACCTCAAAAATAAAATAAAAAATATGAAGTACAGTTTTGATTCACATTTCTGAGCAAACTTGGATTTAGTTCGATTCCCAAAACCACATTTAACTATTGCAGAAACACATCCATCTCCAAAATGTCGAAACAGTTTTGCAAATAAATCTTATCATGTCCATTTTGACTCTTTCAAGTTTAAATACCATTTAATTGAGTCAAAATGAAGAACTCCATTCAACTCATAACTTCTAGCTCTCAAATCAAAACATTATACGTTTACATTTTGAACATAGAAGATTAAGGGGGATGCAGGAAACTAATATTAGTTCTAATTTCTAATATAGTTATAGAGTTTCTAAACAAAATGATTTTTATTTTGTACCTTAGCTACATTGCAGTTCATATCCCTGGCTCTTTATGAATATACAGTCTCGATCGCTAGTACTCATTCTCCAAGAGTCCTCAATTGCAACCATCGTATCTTTATCGCAACCAACCAATTTTATATTTTCCATAAGGAAATTAGGTATTTCATACTCAACAAATATATTTTCTCTTTAGGACTTTTTTTTACTCCGAATGACATTTGCTGGGCATAAAAAGCTCAAAACTATTGAGACGATTATCATCAAGTTGAACTGGACATTCATCAAGTCAAGTTGATTGTTATCGGGTTGGTTCGTACTTGAAAATATTAGCTTAACAACACTATTAATAATATAAATTATAATAATAAAATAATATTAAATATAAAAAAGGAATCACATATTTGAGACATTTCTGCACAGACTTTTCCCGAAAAATATGGAAAATCCCTTTAGAATAATCACACAAAACCCACATAAAATAACAATCGCAATCATAATTACCAAAACTTGCACACCCGAGTAAGGAATCCAAATATTATTTCCCACCAATTCTGAATAATCTATTGTAATTCGAAGAAACATGTTTCGAAACAATTTAGACCTGAAGATAGAATCACAATAATTTTGTATAGCATTCCAGCCCGAAGCTCCAATGTACAAACATAGTTTGGTAAGTTTAATTGCCATAAGCTTAGGACTCAAATAAAAGACAGTCTAATATAACTTAAGATTAATATGTCAATGATTATATGATGTTGATATGCATTCACCGATCTTATCTTTGAAAGTAATCCATTATTTTTCTGCTTATTAGAGATTAAAACACAAACACACTCTAGTAAGATTTAACATAATCAAAATCCAACACAAATTCTCACTGTACATCTAACTTCAAATATTTCAAACTCATGTGCAAAGACTTCAATTCCAATATCAAAACTGTAAAATGGAACCATAAAATTGATGCAAACATAAAAATACTCTTTCAGTAACCTGTGACACAATCGGGCAAGAGATAGCGATAATAGCAGGCGAATGAGCTCCTTCTTCTAGTAAATGCCGCTTTTTCAGAGCTTTCAAAGCGTGTTTTATCGCTTCCATTGCTTTATCTTCTCGTAACCTGGAAAAAAAATTCATTGCAACAAAAGAAGCCAGGATAATAAAACAAAGTCATCATCGACCGAAAATCCATTTGGTACAAAAGGAAGAACTAAAATAGGAAAATGTAAAGATACTAAATATTAAGTCAAACAATAATTCAAATAAATTACATTGGGCTTCGTCTAGGGTTTTGGAAGGTCGAATTTGGGGGAGGGGTTGCTGTAGAAATTGTTGATGATTGGAAGGAGAAAGAGAATTATTTAAAAAAATTTAAAACAAAAGTAGATTTTGAAGATTACAAGCCTTTATCGCACTTTGCATGTGGATTGAACGGCGGACAAAGGTACACCCTTTGAAGCTGCCAAGAATCTGCATGAGATCTCCTTCCAACATCGAATGACCAGCTCCCCAAAATCAGATTTGTCCATCAATCGCATATAAACATTTATGCAATAATCAAATTAGAAATAATTCGATCTGGGTCAGATCCTCCCAAGATTCTGCACGAAATAATTGATCTACCCCAAAAAACACTAAAGCCGATTTGAATATAGATCTGTACGGTGAGTTGCCTTGGAATTTTGGGTTTTAAATATGAGTTGTCGAAGATGATAAAAAAAATTTATCTGAAGATGCTACTATTATAACATATGATCAAAAGTAAATGCAAAATAATGATCATAAAACATCCATACATCTGAATGGGTACAAAACACTTCTGTTCACTTTTGTTTAGTATGATGCTTTCTAGACTTGGACTTTTCGCTTGGAAATTTAATCGATTTGTGAGTAGGGCATAACATTACAAAGTCATCCTGCAAATCACATATACAATTAAAAGCGGGGTCAGGGTAAGAGAATTGACTGGCTTGAAAGCACAAGTAGAGACAAACAGTAGGGGTTATATAGCACACTTACACAATCCCATCTACAGCCTGGGATTTCTACAGCACAAGGCACATCGAAATTTAGATAAATTACAATAATTTCTCAGACCTATTTTTCCCGATCGGGGAAATTCTTTAATTCTGGGTTAGTTTTGATGAATCCATAAAAAAGGTATACTTCTAAATAAATCATAATAAAAATTATACTGCGTACCTCATTTGCCTGTTAATCCGAATTGAACCAAAAAAAGATGAGGAAATGGGAAGAAGGAAAATCGATTGTTCCAAATTTTGGCTGCGGTTGTGCAAATATTATTTTCCATTATATAATCAATCACACGGGAATTAATCAATCATGAAGAGAAACTCATCATCGCAATCTATTTTTTCTGGTAACTTTCAAATTTGCAAACATATTCCTGTCCAGTTTCAGAAGATTAAGCAGTTAAACGAAGTTAAAAAAATAAAATAGCTTATATAGATAGAGAACTCATATTACCCGAAAATAATCCAGAAGAGACAGATTATTTTCCGTACAATACACAGTCCAAGAACATGCCAAAATGATCACTTCCCATTTTCAGATGTGTTGTTCAGATCGAAAAAACTACAAAAAAAAAAAAAAAACCATATAAAAAAAAGATCATAAAATAATTAAGGCGATTTCATAAACTGATCTGAAGTTTTGGCATTCTTGCGCGACTCAACAAAACTTTTTTCTCTCTACTCAATTCATCTTCGATCAACACAATCTTTGACCCATCTTAATCGGCTCGCGTGATCCTTTGCGCTTATCTTAATCGGCAACGACCTGGCGAGGAACAATCGTATCGTGGGGTAGACGCAGGATGGCTAAGTTCAGGGAGAACAAAAGCACGGCAGAGAAGGAACAATCGTATCGTGGGAAGTGATGGCTCAATTCATCTTCGATCAACACAATCTTTGATCTATCTTTCCACGCCGCAAATGTCAAGAAACGCTTTTGAATCTCTCTTTTCATTGAATATCAATTTCTAATCCTTTAGGGTTCAATAATCTGAAGAAAAAAATCAATATATATATATATATATATATATATATATATAATATATATATATATATATATATGATTACCAAACAACAACAAAAAAGCAACGAATATCATAGATGCGGGAACAAACATAGAAAACAAATCTGGAAATAACATAAATATTATTACAGTTGAGTAATATTAGATATGAGTAATTATAAAAAAAAAACGATTTGTTCAATACGAATTGCATCGAGATCTGAACACCCAAACAAAAAATAAAAAACAAATCTTTTATTGATCATATATACAAAAATTATCATAAACTAATCTTTATATGAAATTGCAGCCAGTGTTCGGAAAAAAAAAAGATAATTAAATATTTTATTGCTCTGTTCATAGTACAATTATAGCATCGAATAATTATCTCAAGATAATTCAAATAATTTCAGATCTGAAATGATTTGTTCAAAAAAGTATAAGGTATATTCATATCCATATCCATAAAAAAAAATCGATTTGTAACTATTCAAATTATAAAAACCAATATGAGATATGCATCTGATGGACGTTTTTTTTGAATAAAGAAAATAGAAGAAGAAAAAGAAGGGGAAAGAAGCATACCGTGTTCTTTTTTGGAGAAAGAAAAGAAGAAGGAAAAAGAAGAAGAAACTATCGGCGAAGGAAAAAGAAGAAGAAATTATGAGCGTCAGAAAGGTCTGCCCAACTAACATGAAATAAGGTGGGCTGCAACTCTAACAAAAAAAAAAAGTTCTTATTTATAGGGGTTCAAAATTTTGGCCTCCTCCCAAAATAGACCCCCTATGAACCACAAGCCGACACGTCATTTTTGGGAGTTTTTGATTGGTCCACATCAGCCTTGGAACCCTCTCGTATCGACCACCTCAGCGATAATAGTTAACACTATTAACAAAATGGAGGATATATATATGGGTGGGTTCAAATGGAACCATATCATTATATGTGAACCTGTGAACTAGTTGCCCATAATTGACCCTAAGTTCACATATAGGAACATGATTCTCATTTGAACCTAATACTATATATATATATATATATATATAATATATATATATATATATATTAGTTTAACACCCGTGTATTACACGGGATTTATAAAAAACTAAATATAAAAAATATTTGTGAAAATTATAAAGTTTTAAATTTAAAATAAAAAATTGAAAGGTTGTGTTCTCAACCCGTGCCCTGTTCAATTTATTAATTATTATAATTATTAATTGATATTATATTTTAATATTTAGATTAAATTCGTTAATAATTATATTTACATACTTATAAAGACTCAAAAGATGTCACATTTTCAAGTCGTCTCTAATCTATATTAATTAATTATTATTAACTCATTTTATATTTTTATGGTTAGGTTAATTTTGTTAATAATTATATTTACATATTTTAAAAAATTCAAAAGGTGACATACTCTCAAGTTTTCTCGCATTGTACCATTGTCTAATAAATATTAATTAATTAATTATTATTATATAATCTTATTTTTTATATTTAGATTGAGTTCATTACTAATATTTAGTTACATACTACAATTATTGCAAACATATCATAATTTACCTATACAGAATATTTAAAATTTCAAAAAAAAATTATTTCAACTTTTATTATAAATACAATTGATTTAGTTATTTTCATAAATAATTTTTTTTGTGATTAAAATTATTACATATGTAAATTTTTTTTTATTTAAAATAATTAATTTAAAATTTTTCTACTAATTATATACGACTTATTTAGATTTTTGTATTAGGAGTATAAACGAAAATTATTGAAATAGAAAAAATATAATAAAAGAAAACTATTAAGTCAGACTAAATACAATAAAAAGAAAATATTAAACTAGGCATGATATAATTAAATAAAAATATTAAATTAGGTATATATTAGGCTCGGATGACACATAAGCAAACGAAGCACCAAATTTCTTTATTATCCAAGCGAAGCATACGAAGTAGACACATATATTAGGAGGATTTTGTATTAATATATACTTATTTAACACTCGTGTAATACACGAGACTTATCAAAAGATAAATATAAAAAATATTTTTGATAATTATTGAATTTTAAATCTAAAATAAAAAAAATTAAAATAATGTATTCTCAACCCGTGTCTTGTACATGTCTAATCTATTTATTAATTATTATAAATATTAAATAATTTTTATTTGATATTTATATTAAATTCATTAATAATCTTAGTTATATAGTTACAAAAATCAAAAGGCGTCACATTCTAAACTCATGTCTAATATCTATTTTATTATTAAATTATTTTATATATTAATATTTAGAATAAATTCGTTAATAATTATTAGTTACATACTTTGAAATATTCAAAAGATGTCATACTCTCAACCCGTGTCGCATTGTACTGGTGTCTAATCAATTTTTATTAATTTTTAATGTATAATTTAATATTTTTATTTTTAGATTAAATACATTACTAATATTTAGTTACATATTTAGATTATTGTAAATAACTCATATTTAACCTACATAGAATATTTAAGACTCCAAAAATAAAATTATTTTAAATTCTATTATCAATAAGACTTATTTAATTATTTTCATAATAAAGTTTTTAAAATTATATCATATGTAGTTTGTCTTTTAATTAGAATAACTAATTTAGATCTTATCTACTAATTATATAATACTTATTTCTATTTTTATATTAGGAGAATTAAAGAAAAGTATTGAATAAGGAAAAATATAATAAAAGAATTAAATTAGGTAAGATACAATAATAAAGAAAAGTATTAAATTAGGTAAATATCATGCTAGGATTACACATAAGCAAACGAAGCACCAAACGAAGTACACGAAGCAGGCACATATGTTAGGAGGATTTTGTATTAATATATAGGGGTGATATATATATATATATATATATATATATATATATATATATATATATATATATATATATATATATATAGGGTTAGGTTCCAGTGAGAATGGGTCCGTGGGTGAGAAATGAGAATAAATCCTAACCATTATAACTAATCTAATGGATCTAATTTAATCAAATGAATTAAGAAAACTTAAAACTTATGGCATGTGGGAATCACAATCAGAGAGAAGATCCCAGGAAAAATAGGTATAATCTTCATCACCACCGATCAAAAGCCACAAAAATTTCCGTCAAAATTTCTAAAAAAAATCCTGATCGATTTTGTCTGGGAGAACAAAATCTTGTTCGATTTTCATCAAAACTAATATTGTCGGCTGATTTTAGAGGCACAATCCTGTTCGATTTAGGGGGGATTCAAAAATCAACTCGCCTTTGGATTTTGCCGAGCAATTCCTGTTTGATTTTGTTTGGTTTCTACGAGTTTCGACAAATTGAGGGCCCCTATTTGTTCGATTTGGTCTGATTTTTACTCGCTTCAATTTTGGATAGCCCTCCTTGGTTCTTTTCCTGATTTCTACGAGTTTTGGTTTTGTTTGCACCCCAATGGTTTCGATCAAGGATGAATCGGGTAACATTTTTTTTTGAATTAGGGTAGTTCATCTGATTTTTGGATTTTGATTTTGGAGGCTAGTTTTCGAATTTTTGAATTTTCTATTTTGAATGCGAGTCATGAAACTCTGTGTGTGATGTGTTTGTGCACAAGTAAGTGTCAGTTTATGCACATTAATGTGTTTACTTGTGCACGATCGTGCTGTAGCTTTAGTATTTACACGTGTTATGATTAAAAATTTATGTGCGTGTTGTCATTTAATGTCGTTGTTGTCTGATGCACGTCTGATGTGTTTGTGCACAAGTAAGTATCAGTTTGTGCAAATTAATGTGTACGCTTGTGCACGGTCGTGCAGTAGCAAATGGTGTTTGCACGTGTTATGATTAAAAAAACTTTGCGCGTGTTGTCGTCTTTTATCGTTGTCCTCTGATGCAAGTGTGATGTGTTTGTGCACAAATAAGTTTCAGTTTGTGAACATTAATGTGTTCCCTTGTGCACGTCCGTGTAGTAGCAAAATGGTATTTGCACGTGTTATGATTAAAAAAATCTGTGTGTGTTGTCGTCTGAAGCAAACGTGATCTGTTTGTGCACAATTAAGTGTCAGTTTGTGCACATTAATGTGTTCTCTTGTGCACGGACGTGCAGTAGCAAAACGGTATTTGCACGTGTTATGATTAAAAAATTATGCACATATTTTAACCTGATGTCATTGTCGTCTAATTTGGTTGTCATCTGATTTGTTTGTGCACAATTAAGTGTCAGTTTGTGCACGTTTATGTGTTCCGTTGTGCAAGTTCGTGCAGTGGCAGAATGGTGTTTGCACGTGTTACAATTAAAAAATTTGTTGCGTGTTGTCATCTGATGCAATCATGATTTGTTTGTGCACAATTAAGTGTCAGTTTGTGCACGTTAATGTGTTCCCTTGTGCACGTCCATGTAGAATGGTATTTTGCAGGTGTTATGAAGTCTTCAATAATTTTTTTGTCGTATTATATGTGGCATTTATTGTTTTGTGCACCGATTCAATGTGAGATTTTGCAGGTGATGTTGAACGTTCTTCCCACAATTGTGAGCCTGTTCGACAAACTATGGTCATGACACCTAGCTATACAAACATAAATGTGTAAAAAAAAAAGAGCAATTGGCAGAGTTCAAGACCCTTCATATTATTTTCTTATTTTTATTACTCTTAATTTTGCGACGTAGGTTGTGCACAACAAGTATGATTTTTTATGCATACCTGTAAAATAATGTAAAACTTATATAGTGAAAATCTTTAAAAAATGGTACCGGTGGAGATTTTTGTCGATATTTTATAAATCTCTTGTGGTGTAAAAAGTTATTAATAATGAATAAACATTACAGTTAGTCACTATAAATATGCACAACAATGACTAGATGTTTGCACATTTGTGACCACAACCATGCACAATATCTTATTAACAATCATAACCAAAAATACTCACAAAATCCTATTACTACTGAGTTTATCACACTACGAACAAAATCACATGCCCATATAGATATTTAAAACTTCTTTTTTCTTCAAATAATTAAATATTTATTCAAGCCCAATGAGAATCAATTTACATAACAAAATATTACAACTCGGAAGAAACATATTTCATTAACATTAGGTCTCAAGCTCTTGGAAATCTTCTTTAGCTTGAATGCCATGAGTAGTCAATGTATTAACTGCATGTTGCATCACCAAAAACACCTTTATTCCTTGTTGGTCAAAACTTTTCATTGGCTAGCCTAAACTTCAACAACTAATATAGAGATTTCATTCTTGGGTTGTTGTTTTCCAATAACAATAAAAATTATGCAAAATAAAAGAAAAACACCAAAATTAACCAAAAGTCGAAACTAAGGATTAAATAAAGCAAAATTAGTTACAGAACATGGGCAAGAACAAGCAAGCACAACACCAATCGAGTGTCAAATTGCTTAAGCAAGTCTTCGAGCCTCTTCAAGCTGATGATAATTCTCTTTAACTTTCGTTTTTGCCTTCTTACCTCTAACTTTGGTCAATATTTATCCACTGTGTGCCATAGTTTGGTGAGATGCCAAAGTTTTTCGTCTTCTTCTCGAGTCCATTCTGACAGCAATTCAAGAAAATTGCACATTAACATACATGATTTTGCACATTCATTAATAACCCACTTGCACATTCATCATAAAACCTGACATTAAAATACTTTAACAATGCAGCTCACTATGCCCAAATAAATGAGAAAATAATCTTGAACATGTCCTTCAATTGCATTGTTAACAAGCATATACTCACAACGTCATTACATTTCTTTTTCCATACACTTTCAGCTGATTCTATAATTTTTTTAAAAACTAAATCAAGACTTTCATAAAATCTTTGATGCAACAACAATTTGAATCAGTTACGTATAATAAATACTAAACTATAACAGCAGCACGTCTCAAAAATTTCAAACTTTATGAACTAAAAAATGTATGAGATTGTGCATTTATCTGTAAAACACGACCAATAAGCATAATGCATATGATCGAGAAAACCTAAATAAGTTCAAGATCCACAACTCTAAATTGATTCGAGAAATATCAATTGTGATTCGCGTAAACAAAAATTTGAAAAATGAAAAACCCTAATGTTCACAAAACTAAAACCCAAAACTCAATATATGCTTGAATAAACAGAAATAAATACAAATTCCACAATAAGGAATTGATTCGAGAAAAATATACCGCGATTCACGAAGAAAAAAAAGAAGAGAAACGTACCTTTTTGTGGATTTTGGCCCATGAAGATTGACGAATCAATTTCTGGAAATCGATGAAGAGATAGAAAGGAAACAACAAGACAACGAATCAATTTTTGGCCCATGAAGATTCACGAATCAATTTCTAGAAATCGATGAAGAGATAGAACATTACAATTGAAAAATAATTTCAAATTKATATTTTCRACCCTTATTGTGCAAAACATCTCCATAAAATGTGATTCAAGTTTAACAACCACATTGGTGCAGTGGGCCATATTTTGTACTTTTAGAAACCTTTAAAATGCATATTTCTGCCAGAAAAAACTGCAGGCACAGAAACTGTATATGATGCACATTAATAAGTAATAATTTGCACAATAATAAGAACTCAAGTGCACATTAATAAAATTTCCTTTTCAGATGGTGACATAATCAAGAAAAATATACAACATATATACAAGTAAGAATTATATGCACAAAAATCGTATACGATGCACATTAATAAGCAATACATTGCACAATAATAAGAATTATTTTGCACATTACTATAATTGTATCTAATGCATTGTGCAAAAAATTAGTACCCTGTATATTATTTCATTTCATATCTTGACAATGGGCCATACCTAGTTGAAGCACAACCACTTAAATTAAATTATATGT
>BMAC01001024.1:73247-127479 GCA_014905375.1 Phtheirospermum japonicum | reverse complement strand
TGTAATTGTATGATTTGAGTGTATACACGTCCCATGCAGAAAATACTTGAATGCTTTTGAGCGTACTTATATATATTATCCTTCGTGAGGAAGCATGATTTTATTTGAAGCGACAATGTAATAATGGTCAAGTATTTGACGTTGCGTGACTTGTACCTATATTTTCAAAATTATCTACGTAGCAATGCACGACTTTTTGCTTGAACTTATTTTCATTCTAGTTATATTTCGAAATTATCGTTTGTTCGAGGACGAACAAACCAATAAAGCGTGGGGTAGTTGATTAGAGTAGATTTGTCCTTATTTTTTATTGGATTTTTATTTCGTTTTTATATTTATTTTTGGTATAAGTTGGATGATTTAAGCTTAATTTCGTATTTTTATAATTCCAGCTTATTTTACCGCATTTTGATCGTAATTGATGCAATTAGGTGATGTTTCGTTGTTTTTCACCTTACAGCTGAGTAACCAGAAGAGTTTAGCGCGTAAAAGACGAAGTTCGATGTTCAAGGGTAGAAGAACAAGCCTTCCGGTGAAACGAGTAGCAAATGATAGAGAAACGGAGACCGGCGCTCAGTCGCGTCGACTAACGCGACCGTCGACGCACCGTCGACGCAAGCCGTGCCAGCGAGCCATGCTCGCGTCAGTCGACGCAAGGACGACGCTCTTCCGACATTACGTTCTGAGGCGTCGATGTCGACGCACCAAGGCCGACGCTACGTCGACGCTAGCTGCTGAAGCGTCGATGTCGACGCACCAAGGCCGACGCTACGTCGACGCTAGCTGCTGAAGCATCGATGTCGACGCATAACGTCGACGCACCTACCAGCGACGCGTGCACTCTGCCGACCACACATGCCGAGCGCTGCCGACCAAGACTGCCGACATCCGCCGAGCGCCTGCTCGCGTCAGTCGACGCTCCGTCGACGCGACAGCCCAGAATTCGGAAATTAAGGTTTCTTGTGCGCCAAGACTCCTAATATCTATTTAAGACCTCATTTCTACGGATTTTGGGAGATATATACAGGAGAGGAGAAGACCCAACACTATTCTAGAGTATTTTAGCTCATAATAACAATAAATCCACGTCTTATAACAAGATTTGGAGACGAAGATCACGGATCGAAGAACGACAAGTCCGAGACTTCAATTTCGCGTTCGGAACTCAATCTTCGCCCAAGATCAGCGTCCAAACTCCGGAATAGCTGGAGCTTTTCATTGCTTTTCGTAGTTACAACAAGTACTCTAAACTTTTAGTTAATTTCTTAGTCAATTGCTTAGTTAATTTCGTAGTTAATGCTAGAACTAGTTTAATTAACTTAATCGTTTATGCTTGTTATTGGATATTGGTTAATTTAGTTGATTTATGCGATTGATTTATGCTTAGTTATTCGTTAATCTTAGATTCGTATTATTCAATTGCTTAGTAATAGTTTCTTATGATCATGCTTTTAGATACGTAAATTAGCTTTAAATCTTAGTAGCGTTAATCGATAATTAGTTACTGCTCTTAGTCGATAATTTAGAATAATTAGTTTAATTAGCTTCGTACGCTGCTTAGTTRGTAATTGATAATCTAGTTAAAGTAATTAGTTTAATTAMTTTAAATTATCYTTTTAGTTTATAATGATCGAATCTATCTTTTCAAACCCCCAAATGTATATGTATGTTATTCAAAATTGAGAAAAACATTGATAGGACCGAATAGTTGTTTCCTCGAGAGATACGACTCGAGTCAAACTCATCACCCTACAGTTACCTCGTACACTTGCGAGCAAACTGACGTGCTTTGAAATTATTTATTAAAATGGGGTGCACAAAAGTTTGAGTCAGCACACTTTTGCCATGACGATTCAGTAACACCAATTCATGACCACCCTTAACCGTATCCCAAATGCTCAGCCCGTCATCTTGCGCTAGTTACATGGCTTGGCATAAGGTAATGTTTGTAAATGTGTGTTAATATGTATGACTGTGTGTTATATGTTTACATAATAAAAGAGAAAGAAAGAAGATGAAGATGAAAGGAAACAAGAAGCTGCCGAAAACAAAAGAAAGAAGAAGAAAGGGAGATATAGGAAAAGGTGAGAGCATTTAATGCATCAAATGAATTATATTGACAAGTCAAAGGGAAAGTGGCATACGTAGGAAGAAGAAATGTAAGGTAAAGTGATAAATTATAAATAAATAATTAGTTTAATTCATTGAATGTTTAAATTATAAATTTTAATTTTCGTCAATTATGAAAGAGATATATTATCAAAATTATGATTTCTTGATACCATATTGTCCAGTTTAACTAGAGCTTCAATTTGAGACCAATATTGAAATATAAAATAATAATTTTTTTTAAATATATGACATTTTAAAATTTTAAATATTAAATTATAAAATAGTACCCTGACTTTGGAGAATTACGATGATACATGGACTTGTAGATATTTATTTTTGTACTATTGACTCTCTACAAAGAGGTATATGTGCCACCATGCGCCGATCAGGTGGCTCGTCCACTGGTGACTACTAGCGAATGATGACGGTTGATGGTTCGACATATAAACCACCTACTTGGTGATAGTCATATCTCGAGAAAATAATTGGACAATTTTGAATCATGAAATAAAAGTGTCATCAGTATTTGGGTCGAATCTAGATTGTCCATGGATTAGTATAATGTGGACGACCCTGCTCTTGAAGAAGCAGTTAAATATTTGTAATTTAAATTCCTGGATTATTTACTGTAATAATGTCCAAGTGGTGGGTTATACCACTATTTGTTGATTTTAATCTCTGTTATTTAAATATCGCAATACCTCTTATGTGATGAGTTCAATTATCACAAGATGGATGGTTTTACATATTTTTGTATTTTATATACCAAGAGATACCGTCTACTAAGCAGATCCTACTTTAGAAAAAGTAGTTATTGATTATGAAATTTAATTATCGCGATTTAGTTTCTACTACGCACTTTAAATATTGCAATATCACCAATATGGTGAGTTATACCACACAATTGGCTAAATCCTACTTTAAGGAAATAATTGAACAAACATATGGATCCTGCTACTGAAGTAGAAGTCAATAGAAATGGAATTCATTCTCCACGTTTAGTGAATATTAATGGAGAATACTGAGCAAGGGGTACTAAAAGGTACCGATAAATAATTTATGAAATTGATTGCTCAATAAATTTTATGTTGATAAAAATACATACGAGATCACATCGACATGATAAAGAAATGCTCTCGAAGAAGTATATTAATTGACATTATAGTCATGAAACACTAAATCCCTATATTTGCATAAAGGCAAAATGATATTATTATTACTCTAGAAGAAGTACAAAACAGTCAAAGTGAAGATATTAAAATTAGCTTAAAAGCAATAAACACTCGACATTGAAATACTTAAAAGTATATTAAACTCATGAAATTAGTGGGGTGCGTCTCGAGAGTATTTAACTCCATAACTCTGCCACCCCTTACTAGTCGTGAGAGTTTACAATGAGAGATCTAAGGGATCTGTGATTTATTTTCGCTTGACACAGGTAGTCTGTGACGGACAAGTTTTAACTTTCACAGAATCTTGAACTAAAATATATTCTTGAAGTTTTGTAAGTAGCTCAGAAATTGTGTTGTCAGATATAAGTTCCCTCGCTGAATGAGAGATAAAATTATAATCTACGCATTGATCTAGAAAATTGAGCAAACCGTTAAAGAAATTATCAATATTTAACAAGCATATAGGTTTGTTATGGAAGTTACACTCTGCCTAAGAAGTAATATTAAAAATTTCATTCAAAGTGTCATTACCACTTGGAAGGACGATGAAAGCATCGCTGTTGTTCACCATGTATATCATACAATCATGAAAAGATTGAGTTTGAAGCTTCAATCCAGCTGAACTAATGATAATATTTGTTTTAACTCTATTAAAAGGTATGATACTCACATCTATTCCCCATTAATGTGCAGATGATATAAGACTATTATAAAGTCTGTAGTTGGCTCCTCCATATAGTATATTAATCTTTTGCTTCCCTAATTCTCTCACAAGTTGAATTGACATATCTATATATGGATTATGACCTATCAGTTTAGATCCACCAAGAATACATATGGTTTTGAGTGGATTAGAAAAATATTTATCTCCTTGCGAGGATTACCTCCTTGCGAGGATTCTGAAACTTCCATATATCTTTTTCTATACTAAAACTTCTAATATTTGTGGAAGATACATCTCTATGATCTGTGACCCCCCTATTTAAAGAAAAGTTTTTATAAGATCATAAATGAATTCACTATTTACTTTTGACAATTGTGAGAAATATTCATGAGCAAATAAATGATATCACTATTTTCTTTTTAACTGTCGCAAAAGAAAAACAACAGATAATAAATGATATCACTGTTTTCTCTTTGACTGTCGTAAAAGAAAAATGACAGATAAGATATTATCTATTTAAAGAAATAATGCTTACTTATCGGCAATTGAAAGATTTTTAACTTTACAAAATAAATAAAATTATACTACATGGTACAAAGATTTTCACATTCCTTTCACCTTTTCCAACGGCTAGTAATAGTAATTTTTCATTCTATAAATACACTCACAATTCATTCAATAATTACCTCATACTCTCTCATAAATTCTCAACACTAAGTTTTTCAAAATGTTTGAACGAATGATAATGATAATCAGCATTATTATGGTTATCGTACTTACCATATTAACTTTTAGTATGGAATATGGTACAAGTGATTTCTTGTTCCGTATTCTTGTTCTTTGTCTGATTTATTTTATGTTAGCATTTCTGATATGAATAATAATGAAATAGTTGCTATGTATGTTCACACATCTTTATGCTCTAAATAAAGCTCTCCTTAAATTTGTAGTGTTAATGGTGTGTGTACATTCTTTCGAATCCCCTATCACTCGGTAATTGAAAATATTTATATTAATTTGTATCGTTTTGATATTTTGGTAAACTGGGTTTACAAATGGGATTTGTTGAAATAAATTTTTTGAGACTATATATTTCTTGCTCATCTTTAAATTGAACCCACAAAGCCATAAGTTTACGATGCACGTATCCACTAGGATGTGTCTCAAGAATCTGTTGGATACTATGATCCAAAGACTCCTTACTCAAACCATCCTTGATGAATGCTATTTTATCTTCTCGATTTTTAGAGACAAAACTCACAGATTTGCATCGTGTGTCACAGTTCCATCGAGCACATTTATAGCATCCACCTAATGTTTTGGCTCTGCGTTTCTTTGCAAAATTACTTCTACCCATATCTGGCATATACCTGAATGAGTTTGAGAATTTACCAAATAGTCGAACTTGTGCTTCGATTAAAAATCGAATATCTTCTGGGATGCCATAACCCATTAACACTCTCAACCTTTCAAGTCGAGATTTATAAATTCTTCTTAAGATATTTATCGGAAGAAATTGGTAGTATTTACGAAGATTTAAGAGCGTTGAATTCATTAAGAAATCTGGACCTTTGTTAATGGAATATTGTGATTATCTCGATATTTTATAGATTGGTATGAAGCATAAGAAATACGCCACTGCATTAGAGTACGATCTACTCTACTGTGTTTAGAAGCTGTATTTGAACAGTGGTTTTATTAAAATATCACCGAAAGATGATGTGATATGTCGGTGAATTATCTACGTGTTAAAATAAATACATCATGCTGCAGATAACTATTTTTATAATAGATATAAGTATCTTCCAGGTACAAATGTTCAATGATTTCAATTGAATCATATCGATTTAAGTAATAATAAAACTGATATTTCATTCAAAGAAACAAATGAATTTTTCGATAACTATTCTCGATTAATGGAAATTTATTACTAGGAAAAGTTGGGAATGAATTCCTAGTAATTTTGGAATATATGGGGATGAGATATATATGGGCCCACTCACCCTCCATGTGTGCTACTAGATTTTATGGATCCACTAGATAGTCACACGAGTATATGACTCGTAATTGGAAGTTACGAGGTGATTTGCTCTCAATATGAGCACGGTTTTCAAATCAAATGATAAAACTAGTAAAATATCTCAATAACATAAATAAATCATGAAATGATCGGATATGTGCATACGAGTGGGATATCAATTGATAAACTTTTAAAAGTCCTCCAGTTCATATCGAGAAAAGAGTGCAAAATAATATGAACTCCCTTATTCAATTAAATATTTATACCAGTTGTATGAGTTTGATTTCAGATTTTTCTCAGCATGAGGGGAAGTATTGATAGTTGGAAATGTTATATCATCACAATAGAAATAAGAACTTGAAAGATAAAAGATGTAAGAAAGACTTATAAACTACACATGCTTCTATAAATAAAAAGCATTGAGTATTTCCCCAAATACAAATATCAAATGGATGGTACGTATAGGAGGCATATAATTTCAAAGAGTATATAGACATAATTACTGTGTATAAGTCCTTGGAGAGGATTGGTTATGAGATATCTCAATAAATTAAATTGTTATGGGGAATTATATGACATTGAAAAGTGTCAACACACAATAAAAGAATAGCGCTAAGAATGATTATTGATAATGAGGATATTAAAACTTATCAAAAATTATCGATGTTGATATATAATGAAAATAATAATATGTGGGTTTGATGAAAAATGGGATTGACACTCCTAAAGAAGTTTCGATTATGTTACTAATACATGTAGTGACTTAAACAATTGTATTATTGTGAAATAAATTCATAAGCTGTACTCTTTTCCTTAGTTGTGGTTTTTATCCTGAAGGGTTTTTCCAAATAAGGTTTTTAATAAGGCAGTCTAGTCACAACTAATATAAAAGAGATTTTTACATGTTTTCGATGAACATTGAATGTATCAATTTCATGTAAGCACTGAATATGATAGATCATGCGATAAATACAAGATATCTTAAAATCTTTATGAAGAGTATCAACTGATTTATATGATATACTCATACAAATCCCAGAAGGATTTTGAGATGCCCGAAGCATACTTATAAAATACGCGTTACACTCTTTTTCCCTTGGATGAGGTTTTATCCCACTGGGTTTTCCTAGGAAGGTTTTTAACGAGGTAACTTAAAAGGCTTATATTAATATGAATAATGTACTCTTTTTCCTTCATTAGAACTTTTCCCACTAGGTTTTTCCTAATAAGGTTTTAACGAGGCATATTCATGATATGATGGGAACTAAAGATGAAATTAATACAGTTCCTCAAAGATATGAAATAATATGGAGTAGTTGTGCTCTTTTTCCTTCGATCAAGTTTTTCCCACATGGTTTTCTTGACAAAGTTTTAACGAGGCAACACATGATTACTCTACAAGAATGATCAATATGAGGGGGAGCAAATTTACACTTCCATATTGCTCAGGTTTTGTCCCACAGGGTTTTTCTAGCAAAGTCATGGTACAACAATTTATTATCGACACAAGATTCACTACAAACAGTTTGGGAGTTTTTTGCCCATTGAGTTTTTCTTCAACTAGTTTATGAAATATTTATGTAAATAGTCATTTAAGGGGGAGTTTTATAAATATTCAACCACTTCACTATGCATGCATAGTAAGTGCATTTATTACTAATAGTGTAAATGACTATTTTGCCCCTGATGAAATTATGTAATTACGATTGTACCATTGGAAGTTTACCTATAAATAAGATTTCAGTTATAATGAAAAACATACGTAAGAATTTCTCTATATGCTTTCTTTCTCTAGTTTATAACAGTACGTGCTTTGTAGGGTATTTGTAATTTTCAAACGCAGCCGGACATTTTTGTAACTAAGTCACTACTTTATTGCCATTAAATTCTGTTTAAATCTCTCTTGTACCGGTGGGAGTGGAGAAGTTGTTTGTGACATCATATTATTGTGAATCTTATTTGAATGTACAGTATTAGTACTTTAAGTACATTAATTTATTTATATTTATAATTATGCTATTAGTTTAAAAATCTAAAATATCTTTAATAATCTACAAAATATTAAATACACCTCTTAATATCTAAATATACCTCCATTATTGTACATATGGATCAGGAAAATTTTATAGAGACAAAAAATTTAAACTACTTAAAAACATTTTTCTTGAAAGAAAATAGTATCAAGAAAATTAAGAAGAAAACCATGAAATTAGAGGAAAAAACTGAAATAATTATTATAAGAAAACAATGTTTTATGACTTACAAAACCATATCTACATCATTTCACCAAGACAAACAGACGCTATTTTTCAAAAATAAGCAGGAACAAAATGGCACATGGAACTGTGCCTATATGTATAAAGAAACACATTAATCCCATGTTTTTCTTCTTCTTTCATTTCACAGATTTGCAGCCCTAATAAATATGATTGTCATCACAAACTAGGCTTCTTCCCCAAAATGAACGGATCTCACATTTCATCCTTTAATAATAAAACACAAACAACAACTTCCAAGTAAATTCTCAAACAAAAAATCATTTCAGGTCGTCGGCTAGATTGCCAATCAATCTAGCATAAGCAATGTTAAAAAAGTGCCAAACCTCGATCCTTGAAAGTCTAAGCATGAGGCGTGAAAAGACGTTTTCAAACTTTTGTTATTTTATTTATTATACTATTATAATAAGTAAAAATATTGTATATTTAACAAATTTGTCTACATATTTCTCACTGTAGTTAGTAAAATACTAATCATCTATAAAAAATTAACACACTATTTATAGTCTTGTGTAACATGCCTATACTTTTCAAATCAAAAGTTATACTTTTAATGTACAAAATCATACTTTTTTTCAAAAAACCTATTTACATTATTTTTGAAAAGCATGAATTTTATAATAAAAAAAATATAATGCTTCATTGTAAGCATATGATCGTTTTTATAAGACGCTCTTACAACAACTTTTGTAAATATTAATTATTTAATCATTTTTCAGTTTCATAATAAATTTTGTAATATTTGAACAACAACAAAAAAAATTTATGTTACTAATCTAAAAGCTATGGGCCTTTTCAAGCTATGCTCGCCTAGACGGTCAACAAAATAAGTTGACCATTTTTTATACGTATATGCATTAGGCGAGACGTTTTTCCCTTTTGGGGGGAAATTGTACGAGAGATGGTGTAAATTTTTTATAAGGGGTATTTTGGAAAAATTGAATGATGAATTTAGTAAAAATAATTATATTGTGGGTAAGTGTATTTGTAGTTTGATGTATTTAGAGTAAACTGCAATGTGAATAGCGTCATCCAAAAGAACTAACGTTGGATAATTTAGCAAAGTACAAGAGATCGACCCGCCCTTCGCCGCGGGTTGAATATGCTATATATAAATAATCTGATTTTTTATTGTATTCGCAACATGATTATAAAACAATATCATGTGATGTTATATGTAACCAATAATTTGAATAACTTTTAGAAGAAAGTAAGTTTCCAAAGAGAACTATTCAATATGTGTTGGGAAAAAAAATACGTAATTGAATGATTCCGAAAATTCATACGGATACTTAACATCGAACCAATATAACTTGTAATACTAACTTTAACTATATAAACAATAAAATTGTAGATTATGCCTGAAGTTTTCATCAAAATTGTAGGCAAGATATGTTCAACATAATTGAGGTTGGAGCTAGTATCACAGGATAATTAGAAGCCTATTTGAAGGTTCAACCTGCACTGTGAGTTAACCAGTTTTATGGTTGAATCATCAACTAAGTTCTACTCATAACTACTGATATTTACATATATATATGTAGAGACAAAAGATATTGGGGTAATGACAACAACATAAGAGTTTTCCTCAGAGATATTCATATCGCAAAAGACCATGACTGAAGGCAAAATGAATGGAATGCAGTGCAGTGCTTGTCAAGTTAGATCAGTCTTGAAGCACCTTCCTTTGGTCACTGAGATTGAGGTGAACCAAATAATCAGGCATTGCTACATATTTTATTTGGTTAATCAAATTAGTTCTTCATTACAAATGTAGTGTTTTTACCTTTGTTTCAGTTTCTTTGTCGGTGATTCTTCGATGAAAAGGTCGCCTGGGATCTCAACAGCTGCTGAAGAAAGAGAAATTTGTTGATCGCTTGGGAGATGATATTTGGCTGTTGCGATGCTGGAGTCTTCAGTTTCCGAGATTGAACCAATAATTGCTTTACCTTTGTCCTTGGCAGACAGAGGTGGCCTTGTTGTGTTAGGTTGGAACGAAAAAATCTTATACTTTAAAAGCAGCTGCTGAGATGCTTGATCGGTTAAACCAACTACAAAGTTATATTCATTATTGATAATTCCCTTCACAGTTTCAGGTAGTTGGTCATTTTGCACACCTGTTGAAATCACTGCACTTGTAAGCTGGAATGTAGTCAATTTTTCTGCAATTCCACCAAAGATAACAGCTTCCAATTTTCCAGTGTCATCTTGAAGAGTCAAATTCAGTCGCATACTGTTAACAATGCCAACAACTAATCAAATGTACTGAAACGATATGGCGTAGAATAATTAAACGTAATTTCTAGCAAAGAACTCTAATTGACATTTTGTGTTTTTATTTTGATTTATATCTGGACTCAATTCCATTACAAAACAAATAGTAATAGCAGAAACCAACATATGATACATAATTATCACCTCCCGTGAATATCAATAAAGAGAGAATAACTGTATAAAACCTAATTCTTCATTGAGAGTTGAGAAATAAAATGTAAAAGCAATTCCCATATTGGAGCACCAAACAATGTCATTGATGCCTGTAGAGTAATTAGAATTTTTAAATTTTAAACCTTCAGTTATTATTGTTTGTATAAATTTGAAATTGGTTAATTACTACTATTTTTTTTATTAATAATATTTAGTTTTGTTATGGAATCTCTATACTTTGAAGCAAACATGAAAGATATACTGAACACTATGATAATTCATAATTTAGTATTTTTTCTTTTCAAAAAGTTTATATTTTACATACCATGATTTATTTTAATTAATATATTCATAATTTTTAAATTTAACTGAAATTGAACTTCAGATGTAATTTTTATCTATTTAATTAAATTAATAAACATTTTAAATAATTAAGAAATTTATACCCAATGTAAAGTGCAGTGAAGAGTTAACAAACCCAAAAAAACTTAAAAAAAGAAAAAAAAGGAAAAAGAAAAACAAATTATTTTCATGATGAGATATAGTGAACATTTTTTTTGTTTAATTGACTAATCATATAATAAAACAAAGTAATATTTGAATGTTGTAATACATTATATACTAAGTAAAAAAAATAGCTATAAAAATCTGAAACTGAAAAATCAATGATTGATTATCTCTATATTACTATTATGTTCATGTGATTTTCATATAAAATTGATTCATGATGTACATTGTGGTGACTGCATTTGAATTTATAATTAGTACCACCTATTTCAAATATAAAACCTCGCCATTATCATTGCAGTAAACGAAATAATTATTTTCATTGTTGAGTTGAATAAGCAGATAATGAAACAAAACAATATTACAATGTTGTAATTTATTATATCCTGTTAAAGAAAGAAGAAAAAGAAAAAGGAAATATGTAGTTTCACACTCTGTGTAAGTTTCATGTCAATTTTAGAACACAATCATTTTCGAAATTTTATTTTTTTAAGGAAAATTTATTGAAGCATTAAATGGAAAATATTTATTTATTTTGTTTAGTTGAGACAATGTCATTCAGCAATAGTGGCTTGCAAACACAGATAAGTTCCTTGTTTTGACAACTAACTTATTGATAGGAAAAATAAACGGAGGCTATAACTTACATTAGTCTTGGTGTTATTGGTCCGTGTTGAGCGCAAACAAATAAATTACTTCCATCTCCGAGCTATTCCCGGGGAAAAAAGGTCATAGGGCCATATTGGAATCGTGGCCATCACATATGTAGAAAGCCCCCCCACTTTTTTCACTTCTATAGTGAAGATAGTCGCACGTAATGACAGATCACAGCCATATTATTAAAAGCTTGTGGTAAGAATGGATTTTGTTCTGGTGCTCGAAAATAATATTCCAAAGCTTTCGTATGTTCTCCATTACTTGTATGGATAAGACCTATATTATAGAGTATATAACTTCACGTATCCAATTCAATCACCAAAAGGAATAAAACTGATGCTAGAAATTAATGAACAAAATGGACAAAGAAAAGGTAAAGTAAAATTACCTGGACAACTTACTCAATCCACCAACCTGAAACAAATCATAAAGATAATTTAAGGAAAAGATGAAAGAGAAAAAGAAAGACAGATGGAAGAAGAAAATGAAAACGAAGAACCTCCAAATGTGTAGGTCTGATAATGTCGTCCTAAAAATTAAATATACATATAGATACATTAGAAACAACATTTATGTACTGTGCAGAGTAGAAGTAATTCATGTATAAACTATTCGTATTGAAATGACAACTCACTTAAATGATTGATGTTTCCATAACTTAAGAAATAATTTCCTCCACCTTCGATGATAATAGTTCGATCCCGAACTAACACACAAAAAAAAAATGAAAACATTGAACTGAACAAAAATACTAACAACAAATTCAATAAGAAACAATATATGATTAATATGAAAGTTACATACCATTCATAAAACTTCTATGTGATTTCTGGAGATATTGAGCGGTCTTGTTGCACAAATAGTAAGGATTTGCACTCGAAGAAGCCATTGGATGAGGCTGAATATTTAATGTCTGTTGAAAATTTATTTTTCAGGTACTCATAAAGACCACGTGACAATGATTCTTCAACGCTAACTGTTGCAATATCTCCTTGCTCGTTGACGACTGATTTGGTTATAGTCTCGTTACAACGTCTTCTTTTGTCATCAAAAGGGACCATAGATTCGCAAGAATTATGTGGTTCTGTGCAAGGAACTGGACGACCTTTTTGTCTTTTTAGTTTTTTTAATCTTAATGCACCAAGTCTATTCAGCCTATTAGTCTTTGCTTGAACGGGGTCTACATGAGCACAAATCGTTGTTCGAACATTTTTTCTTTTTCCAGCCATTGAGCAAGATCACGCAAGATATATAACTCAAGTTATAAAGTATTGTGAATTCTCACGAAACATAACCCAACCACAGCACATCTCATGAATATGAGAATGCATTGTAATTGGAAAATACACAGTGATGGCATGAATAAATGCAATAACATATTGAAGCAAGATATATTAGTTCATACCTTTCTTGCAGAAGTTCTAGATTCCATAGTGTAGCCACTGAATTCCAAAAACATAGAAATATACAGATATTTGAGTTTATAAATATAAATAATTTAATGTTCTAAAATTAACCAAAAACAATATCTATGAAATGTAAACGGTAAAAGACATAACTCTGAATGTAAATATGGAATGAGCTGCACCTCAGAGAGGGAACACTGAATAATAAAGAAAAATATAACCTAACATGCATTACAAAGATAGAATGGAAAACAGAATGAAAGTGACACCCTTTGACCAATTCAAATAGCTCAAAAATAGTCAAACTCATCTAAAAAAATTTTATATAATGAACTTGAAAGCCATTTGAATTTTTAAAATTTCAGAAACATACTCGAGATTTTTGCCTGTTCCATGATAATTTTGAGAGCGATAGTATGCTATTTGAAGATTTTTTCCTAACTTCCACATGATATTTGGAATAAATTTTTGCTGAATATATCAAAATTATTACCTTGAAACTCAATACATTCATCTTATATACAACAAATCAATATATGAAGATAGAAAAAAAAATATACAGTAAAGAAATAAATCTTGTGACATATTATCTTAAAAAATTTAAAGAAACCAAATGATCTGCTCGTCTGAGCAGATAAGGAGAACCAATATCTAAAATTTTGCTTATCAAGAAAGTGATTTAAAAAAACAGACTGACCAACACACCAATCAATGAAATTGGATAATTAATAGCATGAGCCATGCCCAGAAGAGAAGAAGTCATCAACATGAAGAAGCATTCAATAAATTGAAAACTAATTTTAGTGAGCATCAAACTTATCCCCTCTCCAGTTCGATCATATAATTTGTATTGTTTATGAGCACACCATAAATCTCAACCAAATAATAATAATAACAACAACAACAACAACAACAACAACAATAATAATAATAATAATAATAATAATAATAATAATAATAATAATAATAATAATAATAACAACAACAACAACAACAACAACAAAAATAATAATAATAAAGCAAGATTATCCCTTTCTCAGCATGATCATATAATTTATGACTTCTTTTAGCATACTATTAATTAGAAAAAAAAGGGAAAAAAAAAGCGTGTATGTTCATGCTATGGATGTTCCTAAATCACATTGTAAATTCATAATATGGATGTCCAAAAGATGAATCTGCAAAATTCAAGAATTCAATCCCGACTGATGCCACCATTAGGGCAGTAGTACTGCAAAAGTCGTTGAAATGCAAAAAAGCCCCTCGATTTACCAAAATTTGAACGAAAAAAAGAAATTTCTATCCTGAAGAACAAATACATTTAAAGAACTTACTTAAATACAATAAGATATATCATATACTATAAGAAAGGATTTATTTTAACATAATATGAGTATGTAAGTAGTTAGAACTGTGTATACCTGACCTTGCAATTGAGGTATTTTCTCTGTCATGTCGGCAGTTAAAAAAAGTCTTCAACAGTTGCAGTAGGCTGAACAGAAGCACCAAATGATGTTCCTATAATTATAAGCAGAAACCAAAAAATGGATTTTTTTTTTTTAAAACAATACACATGTCATATAATATAACTTAAAATATTTTGAAGACAGTCTAAGTTATAACTCTGAAAGTTGTTACAATAATGTATATCTGAAAATGGTAGTTTACATTCATAATATTCATTTTTCAATGAACTAACATATAAATAGCACAAATGTGTATCTTCAACTCCAAATCATGCTACTATTAGGGTTCATCAATTGAAGAAAATAAATAAATAAATATTCATAGTAATAATAATAATAATAATAATAATAATAATAATAATAATAATAATAATGATACTAAAATTACATTCAGTTTATTTTCAATTTTTTTGTGCATCACAAAAGTTTTACTAATTGAAAAGATTCTAAAGTAAAATAAATAAATTATCATAAATATAATAATAAATTACATTTATTTTCTATTTTGTTATGCCAGAAAAATAAGTAATAAAGTAAAATAATAAAATAATTACATTGATTCCTTTTCTTTTGTTATGCAGACAAAACATTGAAGGAAAACTATATAAATCTTGAAGAACAGAGCAGTAATAAAAAAAAAAAGCAAAGAAAAAAAGAAGAAGACAGTAAGCATTGAAGAAAATGAAATTGGAAATAACAACAAAGAAATGAGAAAAAAGGGACTTTTCTTCTTTTACTTCACATAGCTTTTAATCATCATAATAATCACATTCAAACTTCAATAACAAAGAAGTAAAAAAAAAATTACTTATCTATTTCAAAATGGTTTCATCTACAGCACATACAACTCAGCCACAAAGTAATCATCATAATAATAGCAAAACTTAAATAACAACTATATGAAATTTGAAGAGTGAAAGCCAGTAAGCAGGCGCGAAAAAAGAAATCGAAAATAACAACCACGAAAGAAGAAGAAACTCCAATCTGAGTACAGGAGTTAAGCAAATGTAAAATAAACATAAAAATCTAAACAGAATTACCTCAGACCACCACCTCGTCCATGTCGCTACGGAAAAAGCACAACGAAAAAAACAAAAAAAAAAAATTTAGAAAAAAAAAGTTGAGAATTTGGCGACGTTGGAAAGAAAATCGAAAAGCAGACTTGTATGTTACAAATTTTTGTAGTTCTAACAGTATAGAAAGGAGATAATTTGACTGGGTACTTTTTCGAAAATTCGTAGCAATGGATGGAGACAAATGGTTGAAAGGGATTTGGAAGAACCGATAGAATTTAACCGGAGGAAATCCCGTCCACGTGTAAATGCCCCATAAAAAGAATGCTTGGTCTTTTGACGTTCCAAAGACAAACCGAAGGCCAAGTTTTTGACAGTCCAAAGATCGACTCTTTTATGGTGGCGGTTTGATTGTGCAATTCTGTAAACTCCAGATCTTTATTTCCACTATCACTTTGTTGTGTCTGCCTCCTGGTCCTTTATTCCTATTGGAGGTGTCTATTTGTCACCAGTAGTAAGAATGATGATATCCATATCCTCAACTTTTTGTTTGAAAAATCTAGTATGTGTGGAGTTATATTCTTTGGCTTCGTGATTTCATATCTTACATCTTTTGCTCATTGAGTTTATGTCACTTGTATTCCCATAGACGACACCACTTGATATGACCAAAAAGATTAACTTACCAAGAAAGAGATTGGACCGTGCTGGATCAACTTTTTGAAACACGATCGACCTAGACAAAAATATAAGCTGGATAGCCGTGGCGTAGGCCCTTCGATGCTTATTTTAGTAACCTTATAAATTGATAAAAATGAGAGAAATAAAGTAGGAACAATTTAACTTAGAACAAAATGATGCATGGGTCCTCTATATGTAGATACTAGAGACATACGCCCTAAGCTAGGGTTTCTGTTTCCCAATCATATTCAATATCCATAATTAGAAAACCATCTCATATTAGGATTTTCACTCTCTTAAGTTAACAAAATGACTATGTTTTTGTAATAATTTGGAACCTTCTACCATTTTACTAACCTACCGAGGCCTTATTACCATATTAACCATAAAACATTATTACCATGTTCCCATATTATCTTATTAACCTTATACATCATGACCTAGAACCTTTTACCATATTCACCTTATTACTGACCCATTAGAGTCCAAATTTACTTTATGCGACCTGGTTTAACCACCTAGGCCGCTTAAAGCCCATACGACCTGAACTTACTTACCAAAATCTCTTAAGAACCTTCTTACCCCCAGTCCACTGACCTGCTTCACATTCTCTATACCATGAATGGATGACCTGATATTTGATGCCCAATCAGATAGATGAGTTAATAAAATGAATTAAAAAAAAGAAACATAATATGACCTAAACCCGATGGCTCATAACTTTATAGCCAAAAATATTCCGGTTTAAAGTTATGCAAAATCTATAGCTTAGTTTTCAAATTCCATACTATGACCTAGTGGTGAAAGTACTTTTTAGTTTGTTGCATGGTTTTAAAAATCACTAGACAAACGCTAGGTGGCGGACCAGCGCCTAGCGACTAGGCAGCAAAACGGGGCCTAGAATTTAAACATAAATACAATATATTATTTGATATATAGGCATAAACATTGAGCAAAAAGTCAGACATAGATACGTGACAATAAAACTACAATCATATGGCTAAAGTAAGCTTATATCAACAAAAACTGGCTAGTTTATTCAAAGTAGTTTTGTAAACTTTCATCGAACACATTGTTTACATTATTAGATTTATTTATTTCTAACTACGAACAATAAATTGATCAATTTCTCACATATTCAAATAATCTTCACTTACAAATGAACACCTCAAACACCAAATTATAATTAACACAAACAATCAAACTTCTAAAAAAAAAATCTAGGTTTCATACTTTAAATACTAAACTAAATCTCACTAAAATTAAAATACAAATAGAAAAATATAATTTTAATGTCTTGATTTTTATTTTACTTTAATTATAAAAATAGGTTTGGTAAAATAAATAAAATAAAAAGCAAGTGAGCGCCGCCTAGGATGCCTAGGTGCCGATTTGCCTGAAGCACCTAATCCGGCTGTTGAGGGAAAATCGTAGGCAGGGCGGGGCTGTCTAGGATAATATTTTGAAAAATGATTTATTGTCAGTGGTCTCTGTTTTTGAAATTAAAAGAGAATGAATACGAAGAAATGAAAAGTTGTGTTTTGGAGAAAATCTACTACCTTAAAATGATTTCACTAGACCCAAAGGCGCAGTCGAAACACAGTCATTTCTCAAGGTTAACATAACACTAGCCTAAACTGTGCACTCATAGTAGGCCAATTGGAGATCTTTTAAGTATTTCTTGATGAAGGAGAAATGAAAATAAATTTGAAGTACAAATTGACAATATTTGTGTATATTCCTTATTGTCATTCTCATATGTAGGTGTAGCCATAGTTTTAAAACACCTTGGGATGAATGAAAATAAACTAATATTAGAAGTTATTAGGTTAGACTGTACTATATAAATCCAATATGTGTATAAGTAATTATTTTTTTTGGTTCTTCTTTTGACCTTGGACGAGAGCCCCACCCATTCAAAGGGTGGCTCCGCCAAGTAGAAGAAGAGTAATTTTCTTTTCTCTCGTATCGATTCCGAGATGAGTCATAATATTTAGACAAAGAATGACCGTTCCTACACATAACTTACGTACCAAAAGTAAAATTTAGACAACAAAATAAGAAAATAACACAAAAGCCAAAGCTGGACAACAAAATAAGAAAATAGCAGTTAAGTCACGTATTTTGTATATGTTATTATTTATTTCCTTTAGGATTTATTCAGTCTAATTATTATTTGTACTTTCTTCCCAAGTTTTAATTATTTATGAAAGCTTTGATATTTATCATCTTTGGTAATTATCATGTATAATATTAGAATTAGATTAGGATGTATTTCTCTTTCCGTAGATTAGAAATCATATATAACTAGTTAAATTTTAAAACTCTAAGATTTTATCTTGTATTCTTTATAAAGGTATTTACTTGAAATATAATATTATATATATATCTCAATTGAGGACTATGAGATTTTATCTTGTCTCCTTTCTCATGATATTTACTTGGAATATATTATGTATCTCTTTTTGGATCTCTTTTACAAGAAAAATGTGTGTTAGGTTGAGGAATTTCACAACCGAATCAAGAATTCAAAGATAAAAGATCAAGCTTTAAGAGTTTAGAGCTATTTCTATTTTGTTAGATGCGACTTCGGCCTTCGACATATGAGATACAAACTTATAGTTTGAATTGTATGTCTTTCATTCTTTCAGGTGTTTTTCTAAGATCCAATCTTGTGATTGATCTTAGTTTTTAGAAGAGCCATACAAATCTTGATTATATCTACTATTTAGGAGTTTTTAGTTTATCTTTACTCAGTACTCTTTGTAATCATTGAAATGCAGGTTTTAATTACTAAAGATTTTTGCCCTGTTAGCTCTACTATTAAAAAAATAATTCTTATTTCAAAATCTTAAACCATTTAATTTCTTCGTTTCTTATTGTTTACAATCTGCACAACACACACGTGTTTTATTATATTAATCTGAATTCGAGGCATACAACTCTTTCAAGTGGCATCACTTGACCTTACTAAGTGTTGATCCTCTATGTTACAAGCTAGAATGGATTAACTAATTGGATCATTTTATTGCTCTTGATTTTTTCTTAAAAAACACGAAAAATCCATTTTCTAAACTTTCTCAAAACTACACATCTTTGAAAACTCAAAAAAGCTCAAGTTCCATGATGGAATAACCTGATTTTGAAACTCTTGGGTTAATCAGGTGTCGTGCGTGCATGTTTCTATTTTAGTCACTTTGCTGATGAATGTGCTAACATTTAGTCAAAAATGGCCTAGTGTCATCTGGACACATGAGACCCTATTATCGATAACTAAAATCTAATCTTGCTCGAGAAGTTTCTAAAAAACAAATGTCAACGAAGATGTCATCAAATTCCACATCTCCGATAACATTTGAACTATCTAGGTTAAAAATTAGATGTCAGTTGTAATATTATTTGTACCTCTCCCGATTCCATTTTTTCTTTTTTTTGAATCTGGGGTGTTTGAGAGTGGTTATTTCTGACATATGGCAGGTAGTTCAGAATATTTGACTAATTATAAGTTGTTGAATAAAAGTCATATATATTTTAGCAATTTGTTTTGTGGTATAATTATTGGTAAATGTACTCTTAATTTTCATGGTTTACCTAACTTCTATAATTTTCTTCATGTGGAAGGGCTTGTAGTGAATCTCCTTAGTATAAGTCAACTTTGTGATGATGTTTGTATGTAAAGTTTGGTAAGAATTCTTGTGAAGTGTTTGATGTCTCTAATGCTTGTATTTTCATGTTGAAGAACAACTAATGATTATTAATGATTTGATACCACTCAAACTTGTTGGGTTGCAATTGTTGATACACTTGATTTATGGCACCAAATGTTTGTGAGTTTGAAAATGATTATAAATTTGGTTAAACGTGAAGCTGCTAATGGTTTACCCAAAATAAACACAAAATTTTGTAATGGTTGTGTTCCTAGTTATATGGGTAAACTAACTTGTGAACCTCATATTATAAAGAATGGTGTTTTTGTCTCTCAATATCTTTCATTAATGCACATAAGTATTTTCAGTTCTATTGAATGGGAAAGTTTAGATGGTATGAAGTGCCCTCTTGTTCTTAAGGGAGAATTTTTACGATTCACTTGGATTGTGTTTTTGATGAGAAATTGGATACTCTTTAATGGTTTGAGCGTGAAAAAGTATTTAAAATATATGGTTTGAGAGTCATCAAATTTCGATTAGCTCATCATATGAATTTTGAGAACTTCTCATTGATGTCCTTTTGTAATAGACATAGAATTTCTCATGAGCATCCAGTTCTTAGCGGCAAGTTGGTCAAACGAAGTTATCAAACATTACAATATTTTTCAAAAGTTTTGTTAAATTGAGAAACTTTGACAAAATTTTTCTATGCCGGGGTACTTAAAACTTCTTGTTACATACTTAATTGTGTGTATTTGAGAGTTGAGTGTACTAAAATCTTTATGAGTTACATAGGAAGGAGAAACCCAATCTCAATAATTTTCATGTGTTTAGATGCATTTGTTTTACTTCAAGTGGTTAAATTGTTTCAAGATTTGTTATTTTGAAAGTGATATGTGTTTATTATTTGGATACGCTTAATAATCCCTTTCGTGTTTTTAGTTTTTTGACAATAGCAACCATTGAATCTAGTCATATTGTGTTTGATGACATTTATGAAGGATGTATGTAATTTAATTCTGCTGTAGTCATTTTGTGAGAGCTTTCTGCTTACTTTGATGTTCATGATGTTGTTCTACATATGTGTGAAAGTCAGAAGATTTCCATATAAACTTTAAAAAGTGCAAGGACTTATGTGATGCTAAATGTAACAGCATTTGGATTGACATCCATCTATGCCGAATCTGAATCCTATTCTATGGATGATTTTTATTTTTATTCTAAGAATATTATTCCTAATGATACAGCCACTGCATACTTCTCCGAGTCGGATGTCATTGAAGATCTGTTGACATTCGCAGTACATCCAATCTTGATGATAGTTCTGTTAGCATGAACGTTATGGTTGATGATCTTTCTAACTTGTTTAGGAAGTGTAGGAAAAATGACACTTTATATTTGATAGCAGTACCACCTACTCTTGTGATTACTATAAATGTCGTTCAGGATGTTACTGACATTGTACATGAGTCTGCCTTAGATGTCACTGCAGATGTGCCGATATCCACAGTAACATTCAAGCATACTGAAGCCGGGACTGATTTTGATGACAGTTCTGCCCCACATCTCGAAGATGGGGCTGTAACGAACAAAACCAAAAATATTTTTAGATGAATTCCGAAAAACCTTACCATCTCCGAAGTTATTGGTGATGTTAGAGGTGGTGTAGGTACTCAAAAGAAGAAGACACTCTTCAAACAAATGGTTGTATATTTATATAGTGCCTAATGGTAATGACAAATGATTTTGTTTATTATTTTGAACCGATGGAAGTTTTTGAGGCTTTAATAATGAATTTTGGCTAATTTCAATGCAAGAAGAGCCTGATAAGTTTGCTAAACATAATGTTTGGTACATGATCCCAATGATGAGAAATCATTGGTTTTACAAATATTGAAGTTGTTAAAACTTCTTTTATTTGAAAACTTTACAATAACATTCTTGTTGCTCAAATCTACAGAACGATATTATTTTTGGGTCTTCGTCAGAAATACTTTCAAAATTCTTTTTAGACTCTATGACATTGACATATGAAATCAGCATAGTTGGTGAATTGAGTTACTTATTTGGATTGCAAATTAAGTAGATGCATGATAATATTTTATTTTATAATATGCACATAACTTGTTTAAATGCCTTAACGTAGATCATGAATCACATATGGAAATTTTCATGGGTTCCAGTTAAAATTTATCAAAAGATGATGAGGCCGAGGGTATAGATCATATATTATATAGAAAAATGATATGGATTTAATTTATTTGACGGCCAGTCATCCTAATATTATGTATATTGTTTGTGTGTGTGCTTGTAATTAAGATAACTCTAAGATCACTCATTTAAAAGCTATTTTAAACATATCTTTTGGTACAGAGGTGGTAACTTGGTATACTAAAGACACGAATGCTATTCTTATTGGGTTTAGTGATTCTTACTGAGCGGGTGATATTACTGATAGAAAAAGTGCAACAGGTACTTGTTTTTATCTTAGATATAATCTTGTTTTGTGGTTTAGTCATAAATAAGATTTTGTGTCACTTTCAATAACTGGATCGGAATATGTGGTTGTCGGTAGGTTTTGCTCCCAATTGTTATGGATATGGCTTACACAGCGATATTGTTACTATATTATGTGATAAATCTAGTGTGATTGATATTTTTCAAGAATCTAGTTTAGCATTCTCATACAAAACATATCAATATTCGACTCCACTTTATATGAGATTTAGTTGAGAAATGCATTATTCGCATGGAGTATACCAGTACTAAAAATCAGTTTGCAGACATTTTTATCAAGATATTAGATTATGAGAGAATTTTCTCTTTGAGAAGATCTCTTAATATGTACTCTATTTCAATATGAGTCTTCATGTCATGGCATTTGCCCTCACATTTTCCGTGACACTGTATATTATATTTTTTGTAAGTTTTTAGACATAACTTGCATTGAGCCTCATCTGCTATCGACTCTTTCTCAAAGAGTGTGGGTTAAAAGGTTGAAGTTTTCGAAAGCAAAATGTGGGTTGTTTATTGCAGAAATGTGCATTTCTCCCGGATTGTGCAAATTAAATACCTTGTCTAATGTAGGGAGTCCTAAGCCATCCTAAAGGGGATAAATTTACTAATTAAAATCAATGATAAGTGTGATCTCATTGATATATTATAGTTTGTAGCTGCATAAAGTGGAGATACTATTAATCAAGGACATAATATACCAAATTCGCGTATCAATCATTATTCTGGGTTAAGAACTTACAATCCATTGACTTTGTGGATGAATGTTATTCAGGATGCCTTCACATTCAAGACCGCATCTGCAATAGCTGATTATCTATTTTTATTTCTTTTTTACTTGAAACCTTTCCTTTGTATAATGCATCACTTGGTATTAGCTGGCTTCTTGTTGATCTTTGGCTTGTATGTAAAATGTGAGGATGTGATTTTCTTCTCTTTTTGGAAGATTTGGTGATGTTGAATTTCTTGTGTAAGATTATACATGAGTATGCTAGTTTAGAAGGTACGATCTTGTATCAATCTAGTTATTTATGTGCGTTGGTGACGTGGGTTCAAGGTAGATTATTTATCCTTAATAAAATTATGGCTAGACTATTAAGGGATTTTTAATCAAGATTTTATTGCCTTATTAGATATTTTCTTGGATAAGATCACTCCTAGGTTTGTTTAGTACTTTTTGCACTCATGGGATTCTTTTTATTTATATTTTATGTATATAGTACTTGCGTCTTTCTTCCTCACACCATACTAACATATATTACTTTTCAAATCATTTTATGTGTATTTGCGCTCTCTTCTCTCTTCTACTTTTTGGTGGTGTGACTTTTGAGTTAACCCTCCTCCTTGAAAGTGTGGATAAATTTTTTTCACATGTCAAATTACTCTTCAAGAGTCCAATTAAAAGTTCTTCATCATCTACATCTAACGACAATTCACTTAGCACCCTATCAGACATGAAGCCTCACTGCTTTATCCATCGTCTTCCATGGATGATTCCTCTGACACTCGATCTAATGTACCTAATGTGATCACATTGGAGGTTGTATCATAACCTCAAATAGCATTACCTACTGCTACCATTCTCTCTCTTATTCTGGCTGCTCGTTCGTTCTCCGCCAATTTCTAACCCTCTTATCACTTCGATGAGAATCTCTCCACTTCTCCATAGTATCTTACTTCCTCGTTGCGCAGAACAAAACCGTTGCTATTATTCATGTTATTGAGTCCTCTAGACCATTTGCAGCTTTGTTACTTGGTGATAAGGAAATGAGATCGATGTCGAGAAACCTCCCATGTTTAGGCTCATCCGAGAATCTCTCAAGACCGATTATACGCCATATTTGTGCAAGTATAAATGCCTTTAAGGCTATGGATCTAATGTTTTGAGTCCCCCTACTATGATTTTGGCATCTCTAAAAAGGGGAGTTTTGTGTCCAAAAAGACAAAGAAAAAGAAAATTGGCGGGACTTCAAAGAACGTGGAAAATGTTTTCGTAAATGCCATTATAAATGTTATGGTTGATATTGCTCATATTCCAACCAGACCTGACTCATCTAATGCTTCTACTAATGCTGCTGATATTCCTGGTGGCATTGCATCTAGTTTGCATATGGGGTTTTCTAATGATTCTGATTCAGAGACCCCACCCTTCTTTTGGCATGTCGCACTCACTCATCCTCTAACTCGATATTCAATCCATTTATGATGATATTGAACCTAGAATCTGTGAGCTTTTTCATCTCCGTAAGGGTAAGGCCACTGCTATAGGTAGTATAAGCCCTTGGCCTATTCCCGATATCTCACGGGATGAGAACCTTTCAGCTGGGAATTTAATTCTACTACTACTAATAATAATAATAATACGACCACATCCACATCCGCATATGGTTCAGACTATGATTTGGGCAATGCCTATTCTGAATTTTTTTTACTCAAGCTACCTATAATAGTTATAAGTTGTTTTTTGGTTGCTCTTTGATTAAAGAGAAGCATTGGCATTTGGTAACGTTTCTCTCAAATAACTTGAACAAATTCTTCGAGCTTCACCAACTCATGCACACCATTGATGATATTGTTCCTTTTGAGAAAATGGTTGTCTATGAATTTTAATCTAACTTGAGTGCTAAGGTATGTGATTTGAACTCTACAAGATACGAACAGGTGTTTTTGTAAGGTGAGATCTACGAGCTTAATGCAATGGTGATCAATGCTCTTTTTGAAACTACTAATTGTGTAGAGGAGTCTATTCCTGCAAACTTTACATGCATGATCAAATTCTTGATGGGTGACTTATGCACCGAGTGATCTACTCAATTTTCATCACCTCATTTTGATCTCCCTCCATGAGTTTTTGCACAGGGTTTAATGTAATGATTATACTCTAACAACAAACAATCCGAGGGTTATGGTGCTTCAGGCCCATATATTCTTTACCATCTTAGAACTAGGATGCCTTTAAACTTTAGAGTTCATGATTTTAATACGGTTATGTTCTTTTCCATGACTTCTTCGAAGAAGTGGGCTTTGACGTTTCCTAGTCTCATTTTTTGGGTGCTCATTTCTCAAGGCCTTGTTCATCAGGGGTTCTTCCTATAAGTCGACCAGATCTTATCATTGTCGTTATTCCACTTTTAAGCCCTAAGAATCACCCAGTGGATATTCTAGTGGTTTACACTGATGATGAGGATGATTCTTCCAATCTTCCCATGATGTCCTTGATGCCCTTATTGCTGATTCTGTCGCTCCAATGAATGCTACCACGGATGCTTATCACATCTTTGTTGTCTTTCCAGATTCTGCAATTCCTACGCAAGATGTGTTTGTTACATTGTCTAATTAATTTTTATAGGAACAAGTGCAGTATGCTACCAATGTTATTGCACATTTTACTGCTCTCCAAACATTTTATCTCAGTCGGGTTAATGAGTATTATCATTTTGGATATAAAGGGAGAGTAATTTTAGATGATGGTGCATGGGATCATGTTGACATTGCTCCTAGGCGGGACGTGCAAAATTAGGGGGAGTTATATGTATCTATGGATGCTATCACAAATGTTGTTGTGGATGCTAGTAATACTGTTGCTTTGCATTTGGGGGAGTTGGTCCATCTTCTGTCTATTCAAAATTACCTACTTTATTACTTGATGAAGATGATGAGATGTATTTTGATTTTAGACTACTGTTGCTCTACCGAAATGATGTGATCCTACTTCGGAGTTCGATGATCTATTTCCCTAGAGATCTTTATCTTATGGCTCTTTTGGTTGGAAAACAAATTTTATGATGCTGCGTTATATTGGATATTATGTTATATTGATGAATGAATGCTTATGACTTTTGCCCTAATATATATTATGCCTATTTTCGTTTACTTTTGAAATGTTTTTTCGGATGTCATAACATTCTACTTAACCGATTAGTTTTTAACTGCATCAATTTAGAGGGATCTTTTGTTGATTATACAAGTTTTAAACTTGGTATTTTTATCATATAGGTTTTGATCAAGAAAGACAAAAAGGGGGAGATTTTTAAGTCACATATTTTGTATACGTGATTATTTATTTTATTTTATTTTATTTTTGGGTTTATTTTGTCTAGATTATTCTTTTGAATTTCCTTCAAGGTTTAATTGTTTAGGAAATTTTGATATTTGTCATCTTTGGTAATTATCATGTATAATATTAGAATTAGATTAAGATGTAATTCTCTTTTCCTGTATTAGAAACTTTATATATCTAGTTAATATTATTTAGGACTCTAGGACTTTATCTTGTTTCATTTCTAATAATATTTACTTACAATATATTGTGTATCTCTTTTTAGGGGTGAAGCCAACTCATAGAACTAGCCTTAGCTTGATTGAAGAATATTTATTCCCTTGCCAAAATTTGTTTTTCCTACAAAACCATATAATTCTTATTCTTTAATTTACTTTTCTTTAAAAACTAGTACTCCTTAAAAAGTCAGAGTGTGTTGCGGGATAGGGGAGTACCCATAGCTCTGCCCCCTGTATTTTTAGGTCTTTTTTACAAGCAATATGCGACTATATAAGGCTGCGGAATTGCTCACAATTGATTCACGAACTCAAATATAAAAGATCAAACTTGAGGGTTGAGAGATATTTTATTTGAACAGTTTATTCTCTATTATGTTGGATGCGACTAAGAAAGCCTTCAACAATGATATCATCGTGCAGTTTGAATTGTTTTTCTTCCATCCTTTTTGGGTTTTCATTAAAATCCAATCTCGTGATTGAGAATCTTAGTTTTTGGAAGAACCGTACTGGTTTTGATTATATTTCTTGTTTAGGAGTTTTTTAATTATCTTTACTTAATCTATTATGACTGTTTGTAACTATTAAAACACAAGTTTTTATTAGTATAGATTTTCACCATGTTGGCTCGACTATAAGAAAAACCAATCCTGTAATCAAAACTTTAATACTTTGTATTCTTAATTTTTTGTTGCTTGTTGTTTACACTCTTCCCAACACACACGTGTTTTATTATTTTACTATGAATCCGAGGCATGCAATTCTTTCAATAACGCTTAAGCATCAATAACCTTTTTATTTTGAATTAACACATAATGAAGTGGGGCAACAACTAATCAAATTAAGTGAATGTCTTTTGAACTTAATTGGAATAGAGAGACACCCCCACAACACGCATTATATTCTAAAATTCAAAAAGGTCTCCGTGATAGTAACACAAATATTTAGCCTAACATACCTTGGAACTCATGAGTGCTCTAGAAAGACTTCTCAATAGTCTTTTATATGAGTTGGTCAAATCTCCACACTCACCTTAGATGATTCATTTTAGTGCGTCTCTATAACACTAACGAATCATTAAGAAATCTAAAACTCAACTCTACCAGTAAAACCATCAAGTATGGTTCAATAGGACTACCCAAACGAAGGGCTATAGTTGTGGTACATTAACATGTAAGTTAAATTCTAACAATTTCACCGAGAGAGTCATTATATATTCATTTGACCTCAATAGGTACCCATCATAAATTATCTCAATCACATAAATTAACTCTCATTCCTTTAGGTAACCTTGAGATGCAATGCCTAGTCAATCCTTTTCTAAAAAGATCAACTAGATTTCATTCAGACTTTACATAGTTAAAGAAAATATAACCACTCTTCAACATATCCTTTACAAAGCCATGTTTGATATGCATGTCTCTCTTCTTCCCTTTAAAGACACTATTTTTGGAAATTCCAATAGCAACCT
Organism: Phtheirospermum japonicum; assembly: GCA_014905375.1. Taxonomy (NCBI): domain Eukaryota; kingdom Viridiplantae; phylum Streptophyta; class Magnoliopsida; order Lamiales; family Orobanchaceae; genus Phtheirospermum; species Phtheirospermum japonicum. Next base: position 99,171 of record BMAC01001024.1, on the reverse strand, counting down.
AACAATCACAATGGTGAAATACGACTGAGGACTCCCCCACAATAGCACATCTGTGAAGAGGTTTCTTAGCTAGTCTAATACATGACCTTCCAACTCAAGAGCAATAAATTCAGATTCCGCAGTGGAGCTTACAATATGATTTGTACTTTTTGGTACGCTTTTTTGTTACCTTTTTATGTCGCGTTTGCATGTGTTTTGCTTGCATTTATGGGTATTAGGAGTCGTTTTGGCCTATTTTATTTGTTTTAGGTTTTTGTAGCCTTTGTGCGGGTTTTAGTAGTTTTTCGTATATTTTTACTTTTTTCGTACTTTTGGCCGTAGGATGACCAAACCGAGCCCGCACACGTTTGGAAGCGTTCCACTCGACTCAAATTTGATGGAGAAGCAAGGATAAATAGTGAAAATGAGGAGCGACAGCCAGAGGACGTTTAGAGCGAGAATGAGAAACCGAGCCGGATGCAGTTGTTCCAGTCGATCGACTGGCTTTAAGTCGATCGACTGGACCTCTCCAAATCAACTGGAGAACAGGGAGTTTGGCTATTTTTGATGAAGCAGTCAATCGATTGACCCTTAGTCGATCGGCTGCAGTCGATAAACAGTTAAGTCAGTCGATTGACTGAGACACTGGGGATTTCGTGATTTTGGTCCATTTTGACGATTTTAACCCTGCAACTTTGTGTATATAAGCCAGCTCTCTCCAACCTTATCAACAACTCTCTTTGGTGGTTTTGGACTAGTTCCATCTCCTCCAAGCCTCTACATTTCATTGCCATTAAAACCCTAGTTTAAGTCCTTAGTTAATGTAGTTTAGCTAGCTTAATAGTTGTTTTAGTTACCAAGTGTTGGAGAGGGTGACAATTCCTTTATTTGGGATTTTATTGTGTTGAAGATCTGGATTTGATTTTGAAGGTTATAATCTACATTTGAAGTTCTTGTTTGGTGTTTAATGCAATTGGTAGTTTTCTTTCCCTTCATTGTTATGCTTTGTTCTTGAATGATTGTTCTTGTTGTTGTGTTGGTTATTAAGCTTTGGTTTGTGTTGTTTTCTTTTCATTGTTCTTCAATTTCTCATTTCTAGATTTTAGTTTGTTCTTGTTCTTGCAAAACTCCATGAATGCTTTCGTTTTCAAGCTTCTTACCTCTTTTAGTTAAACCAACACTTTGTTGTCAAAAGCCAAATGGGACTTTCCTCTTTGGTAATTTGTCTTGTTCTATTTAAAAGCCTTTGACTTTTTTCAATTTCTAATGCTTTGATTTTCCATCCATGTCTTCTCTTTTAATTGCAATCTTTTCTTGATCTACTAGTTTTAATTTATTTAAGGCTTTTAATTAGTATTGAATTAATGTCATTAAAATTCATTACTTTCAAGCAAGCTTTAATTTAAATTTGATGAAATTAGTTTAGAAATTATGGGTTTAGGGTCTAAGTTCATTTAGAGCCATTAATCGGAGCTTGTCGAGACTCGGGATTGACAAACCCGAGAATTGAGATTAACTGCTCGGCAAAAACCAATTGATATTGGAGACGAACTGAACACCCTAAACCCTCATTTTCATTATTTTTGTTTAAATCTCTTTTAATTCTTATCTTAGTTGATTGTGTTTCAAGATCTCAAACCAAACAAATGAACTAATGCTTTCTTAGGAGTAGATTAGTTTAATTTAGATTAACAAGAGAGTAAGCAAAAACACCGATCGCCGATAATATCTATCCTCGAGAGACACGACTCGGGAAAACTTAGCGCTCTACAATTGACTCTGTACTATTGCGGAGACGATTTCTTAGAGTGCTCAGAAATCTTCGATCACAATACATATTTTTTAACATACTTCCAAGATATTACTCTACCACCAAATGTAAAAATATAACCTGTAGTAGATCTCACCACACCATTATCAGAAATCCAGTAAGCATCACTATATCCCTCTAAAAGGTCAAGTACAATTCATTGTAAACATCACATTATAATATCCTGCTTGAGATACACCAACTCCTTTATCCATTTTAAGGTGTATTCTAGAATCATAACAAGCTCAACATCAAGAAAAGTTATAATGTTTCATAATTTATCCACATAATGAGACTGACTCACTTAAAATCAATACTCGTTTTTTTTTTGGTACTTTAGCACCAATAATTAATTTAGCTTCTCCTAAGTATTTCATATCAAGTTCAGAAGACAAGAAATTCTTGATATTCACAATCACATCAGTAGTAGTCCCAAAGATCAGATCATCAAATACAAGCAAATAATAATAAAAACATATAATGCATGACTTAGAAGCATTCACCGCAAAACCATCAACAACTAAAGTACTATTAATTTTTCCACACCACTAAATAGGTGCTTGTTTAAGGCTATATAAAAATTTTCTCAATTTGCACACTTTATCTTCATGTCCCTGCACAACACAACCTTCAAGTTTTCCAATATAAATTGCTTCATCTAAATCACCATTCAAGAAGGCTATTTTCATGTTCGGTTGGTGAATAAGCAAGTTATGAATCACAGTCAAACCAATTAAAGCTCTAATCAAGGAAATTCTGACTATAGGAGAATAAGTGTCAAAATAATCAAAATATTTATTTTTTGAATAACCAACACCAAGCAGTTTAGCCTTAAAATCTTCAATAGTTTCATCAGGACTCAATTTTCTTTAAATATCCACTTACTCCCTGTAGGTTTACACCATTTAGGAAAATCAACCAAATCCCAAGTGTTATTACTCCTTATAGATTCAAGTTCATTTTGGATAACTTATTTCCCAAAAAATAGCATCACATAAGTCACAAATTCTCTAATAGACCTGGGATCCCCATTGATAAAAAGACGACATAAAAGATTCATTTATGCTATCAGTATTTCATCTAAAACGGAAAAAACTAGTTTCACTTCATTTTCTTTGACTCCTTATAGGTTCATCAACATACTTAAAATTAGAAATAAAACAACCAGGCATGGAATTAGATACTCCAATACTAGAGGCAGGCACGTTGTTTAAAGCCAATGATCTCAAAAGATATACATGCTCAAAAAAGTCTGCATCATGAGATTCATAAATAGAATAATCAGTCAAAGACATAAATCTATATGTAGCTTAGTTTTGAACACACATAATAAATACAATATCAAAAGTCTTTGAACCAACATTGGACTTATCAGTTAAACAAACTCTAGTTAGATACACCACACCCAAAAATCATAAGGTGTTTTTCTAACTTTTTGTGAGGAACTCGATTCAAAATATAAAAAGCATACATGAAAACTTCACCCCACATATTAATAGGCAAACCAATACTAAGTAACATTGCATTCATCATATGTTAACGAGTTATGTTTTTTCTTTTGACTACAATTTTGTTGGGGAGTATATATGGAGCACTAAATTCAATTGTTATCCCATTTTGTTCACAAGATTCATTAAGAAAACTAGTTTTATATTATCCCCCTCTTTAGATTGTATTGTTTCGATTTTTCTATTTAAATCATTCGCCACTTCCATTTTATATTTCAAAAACATCTTAGAAGATTAATATTTAAATAATATATTATATTTATCTAAAGTAATCATCAAGAATATAAATATAATATCTATTTCCTGCTTTAATGATGGTGATTTTAAATCTACTTGGTTGGTGTGAGTCAATTCAAACAATTTAGTTTTTCTATTTTCAATTAACTTAAATGGCTTTTTGGCTATGGAATTTCTACATTTTCTCAAATCATTTAAATTAATTGAGGGAGTTAAACTCAATTTTTGCAATCTTTTAATATAATCAACATTCACCTCTCCAAGCCTATTATGCCAAAAATCAAAGTAACTAGAAGTGAAAACATTCTCCTTAAATATCTCAAAATGATTCAAAACAAATAAACTCTCACTCAGGTAGCCTAACCACTTTCTACTTTACTAAGTATTGGTTCGAGTAATAAAAAGTTTTTCATTCAAATACTCTACCTAACTACACGTTATGGTGTAGATGTAGTACGAAATGAACAAGGTTGAATTCCACAAGGACTGTATAATGGTTGAAGATTGACAATTAATATAATTTTTATAAGCAGTATTATTTAAAAGATAGAAACTGAGTGGGTTGTGTCATTACAAATGATGATTATAAACTAAATAAAGACAAAACACAATTTATATGGTTTTTGGAAAAGTCAAATGATAGAGAGTATTTCGGGATTTGATTTCCCAATTGGTCTCCCAATGTCATTCCTTTTAAATTAATCAAGTATATTGTGATTCAGTTCGCTATAAGACAATCACAACGGTAGTTTAATCCTTCTCTCAAAGTGATTAAATCGTAGATTCTAAGTATGAAACAACTTGTCCATTTGAGATTATAATTAGAACTCCAAAAGGTTTAAAAGATTTATTTCAAGGTTTGTACAACTTTAATTTTAATATCAAACCTCTTTGTCTCGTTGATTAAAGTGTTAGGTGTTTTAAGTCTATTGACAAACCTCACCTATTGAGTTATGATTTATCAATATAATAGTTTTTAAAGGTTGTCGATCAATCGAAACATAATAAGCACAAACAATTATTTATCATTTATGATCATGAAATTAAAATACAAAAATTGCAAAGGGATCATACTTGAATTGAAAGAAATATCATAACATTATTCAATCATTTTTTTTACAAACCTCAGAATAAAGAAGCTTAGCTAGACATGTTGAACAATTCATTCACACAATTCATTGAACACATAATAAACATGATCACAAGTAAGGATAGAAATAACCAAAATAGTTGATGTCGATCCTTGATTCTAGTTATTTTTCACTCTCAAACTCTATGATTCTTACCAAAAGAAATTCCAAACTTAACTATGGTAGATGATAATATGATATGGGTGTTCGAGGGACTTAAGTGATGTTGTATGGTATAAGATGATGCAAAGAGGATATATCTGGACAACAACCCAGGTGCCTTATATAGTAGAAAATCAAATCTTGGCCATTAATTCTACTTCTGAGCTGTTATGTAATGCATGTTGACCCATTATCGATCAGACTATCGACTAATAGTCATGTTATTAATGGTTGCCATAAAAACATGCTATAGTGGTGACCCCACTATCGACCGATAATAGGGTTGGTAGTGAGTCTCCGACCCTTATTGACTTGTTGTTTGCGTAGGCTTGCTTCAGGCCCAGTCCAATGACCTCCTTTCTTCCTTAGGTTTGGCTCAGAGCTCTATTGTCATCATTCTTAATCCCGTTAAGCTCCAAATTCCTACAGAAATAACAAAAACATACCAAACACGTAATAACGTCCAAATAATGTAAAATTAATTTAAAATATGTTATATAAGACCCAAAATATGCTTAAAACCCGTGTTTATCAAAAACTCCCCTAAAAATCAAGGGTTTATTCGCCTACAAAGAAACAATATGAAAAACATAGAAATAAACACAAGAATGGACTTGGTAAAAATGATGATGATGTATTTTGCTTCAGAAGTATCATTTCTCAAAACATAAACACAACATTAAGAACTTGATTAAAACAACTTTTATAACTTTAACTCTTGTATCCAAAACCAATGATCCTTACAAATTAAGTGTTTCGCTATTCACTCAAGTGTTTATTTAGGATGTGTATACGCTCGATATCAAGTTAATGCACGCACACTCTAACATAAGCTTGCAAATATTTATGTTTCCACTACTTAGTGTTTACGAAATGAAAAGAATCAAATAGGACTTTTATTAAAGCTGTAATGTGCACTTTGGTTAGGTATGGAATATTTAGATAAAAGTGATTGTGATGTGAACTAACGCACAAAAAAAACAATAACTACCCTTAATTCAACTTTTGAAACTTTAATACTTCACCTTAACCCAAGAACCCAACTAAAAACTTGGCCTTTATGAAATAGGCTCTCCACCAAACCCAAAAACTTCTAACTTATTGTATTTCTTGAAGCTTCTGAATTTGCATTTCTTATTCACTAACTAAAAGATAAACAAGAACAACCTTTTAAGCATAGGCTTTGTTTGCCCTCAACATCATTCAACTCAATTTAAGCACAATTTCTAAACTCTCAAATTTCTCTCAAAAGTTAAAGACTTTTAAAAATTCTTCTCAAGAGCATGTATTTAGATATCAAGGAATGGGAATAAAAGCTCAAAGGGGGGCTAACTAGGGATTATTTTATTTATCATAGTTGATATATGTAAAAAGCCGAAATCGGGTTTTCAATAATTGCCTATATATTTTTAAGTCAATTCGTACATTGGAACCTTGAGGCAAAACCAAGACAAGTTCTAAAGAGATACAAATATGACTGATACTTCACTCAAGAATGAAAGTGACCGTTTTATGGAGTAAAGGTCCACATCTCACAATCATATCTTTTAGTTCAAAAACAAGAAAATAGATATTTTAGTTAGGGTGTAACAACCTTGTTTAAGCCTGTGTTTTGTATACATATATTATTTTTAAATATCACCTCATCCTTAGCACATCATTAACACTATAACAAAATATGTCAATACAAATGCAATTTCATAAGATCAAATATTATTATTACAGATCAATCATCGACAATACTTTTATTAAAAGTAATTAAATGTGCAAAATAAAATAAAAATAAAAATAAATAAATTAAGAAAATAACTAATGCAACCCTAATATGAAAATTCAAAAATAAACAAAAACGTAAATATACATGAACAAAATAGGCTGCACTCCATCCCCCAAGACTTATTTGCTAATAACTAGTAATAAGTTTGGAAGTGAGTAAGTGACTTACTTTGGTTGAGACTCACAAAGAACAAGGTGAGCCAGGTTCGGCGGCGTAGTTATTGCTGGCGATATGGAAATTGTCCATTCACCTCACCATTCTCACCATTTGCCGAATGTCTCAAGGCATCTCAACTTGATTTTGGTGAATCTCTCCAACCTAGTATTCCAACCTATCAATCGAGTTGGAATCGTTCTTCTCCCTCATTCGGCATCATAAGGGCTTGGCCTCATCATTATTGGTCTGCTGGCCTCTGAGCGCTCGCATGACCACTTGATGTTCTTGCGAGTCAAGGGTCCAATTTGTTCTTTCTCGATGATTTTCGAGTGAGGTGAGTGTCAGACTGGGGAAGATCATTCTTGCTGTTCGCCCATTATCTGAGTGCCAGATTTTCCGGAGCGGTAAGTTGTTGTTCGCCCATTATCTGAGCAAATATTAATCACCTTAAGAGATGATCATTCTTGCTATCCACAAGTTCTCAATGTCTAGTTTGATGCTCCTGTGAGTAATGTCTAACTAGCGAGAGTGAAGTCCTAGCGATAGGGCATGGGGTGTGATTGAACCACCAATGCATATAGGCCCCTTCCTATTGTTCGGTTGTAAACAAACTATTCGATGAGGGCCCAGAAAATGTTAATCATCATTCCTGATAGCATACACCATAATGCCATGATTTCTTACTTCTTCATGCCTCCAATTTCATGACGGGCCAGTATCTTTTATAATATCACCCTTTGAATGTATTGGAATAATGGGTTCCAAGTCTCATAAGCCTTCTATTTTGAGTATCATGTGGTCGGCCTTATTCCTGGATTTTTTTTATGTTGGCCCAAAACTCTTCTTAGTTATAATTTGTTGGCATATAATTGCAAAAACCTCCCTCGGGGAGGTTGAAGATGTTCATAATTTGGCCAATGTGAGGTAGCATTCAGTGTTGTTCAATTGGAAAGAAAACTCTGATGGACCTCTTGTCATCCACACCCTCTCGACCTCAAAGGTGCTCAAGAATTCTTTTATCATTCGATGATACATTGGCCATCTTCCATCCATGAGCCCATCACTCCATACAAATGGATCATTTCTTATAGTTTCATTGGGAGAGAAACTGCTTGATGAGGACCCAAGTGATATTGGACGTCATTCTCGATAGCATACACCATAATGCCAACACTTCTTGCTTCCGCACACCTCTATTTTCATATAGGGCAAATATCTTTGATGACATCACCCTTTGAATGTATCGAAACACCGAGTTTTAAATCTCCGAGCCTTTAGACTTTTTATGTGATATTTTGCCTCTTTCTCTGTCTCTCTTTATGATATTGGCCCAAGTCTCATTCCGGTCATAGTTCTCCAGATAATATTCGCAAAAAACATCCATTGGGGAGGTAAAAGAGGTATGTGATTTGGTCCATAGTGAGGTACTGGTCGGTGTTGTTTATCAGAAAGAGATTTCTACTAGATATCTTGTCGTCTCACTCTCTCGAATTCGAGGCTGATCAAAAACTCAAGCATCATCCGGTGATACATTGGCCATATTCTATTTATGAGCCTGTTGTTCCACCTAATCTAACTAAAAGAGTCAGTTCACATGATCTTCAATTCCGAGCACTTCCATGCACGTAGGCTTTGCATACTTTGTCTCTTAGACTCCCAACATGCTAAGATGATCCCATTTCCTTTGGCTCTCTAGTGAAGGTAATCGTACTTTGAAATCTTCTGGATCGATAGCCGGAGTCAAAATGTACTCATTTTCTTCTTCTTTGGATGGGATATAAGGTGATAATGGTGGTGAAGGGTTCAGTTCCCATATTTGAAGTGCTCGGGAGGGATTGCCTTCTCGTTGAGTACGTTGTGAAGCCATTTACTACAAAAATGCTTAAATTAAACTCGACTCCAAATATACTAATAATTATTCAGTTTATCCAATTCAGACACCAAAATTGAACATCCAAAAATCAAATCGATCATTCTCGTCAAAATAAACTCACAATGGACTCAATAAACCCAAGTAATTACTCAGTCATGATAAACACTCATACTTCAAAGTAAAATCTAATAATTCAAGTCATATTGTTATTGTCTTAACGATTATCCCCCAAAACTGATGATATCCTCCTAAAAACAAAATTATATAATCTCAATGCTATAATTACAAGGAATTTACATTCTAATGACTCAATAATCATCATAGCATGCTTCCATCATTTAGAAATACATAAACATTTAAAAACTAAGTATGCATATCAAGTGTTCGACATAATTCCTCAATCAAAGTTCAAACTAAGTTCAAATAATATCTCATATACCAAATCAAGTAATTTCATTAATATATATATCCCAAATCATTAATTAACAAATTTACACGTATAATTCTTCAAGACTCCCAAAACTAAGAAAGTGAAGAACCCTAGTTTGAGAAATTGAAGAATCAATACCTTGTTATTGGATTTGTCTTGATGAAGTGATGTTGTTTTGATGGGTTTGTGTTTTAAACACAAATATTTTGAGGACTGAGAAAAATGAAAATTTTTGCAAATGGAGAGGTAAGGATCCGCGTTTGAGAGGGAGAAAATGTGTTTATAAATTTATGTGTTTTTGTTTTTTCTGGGTTTATACCCATCCTGCGGCTTATTAGAGACCTGATTGTGGTCGGTATTCAGGCCACTAATGGTTTCCTTGAAATACACACACAGTAGCGGTCTCACTAGCGACCAATACTCAGGTTGCTAATGGTTGCCTTTAAAACAGTACACAATAGAGATATGGGTTGTGGTCACTACTCAGGTCACTGGTGGGTCAGAAACCTCATTTTTTATGTATCTTTTTTAGTTTGTTTATATACCTTACATTATTGGGTTGTCTCCTAACCAATGCTTACTTTTTCATCGATGTTCTCTTTTGTCAAGAGATCAATTCTCCAAATGGTGATGCCGTCAATGTCTCGTTCCACTTTCTTACTTCATTCATCAATTTTCATGTATAGAATTATCAATTTCACCAATATCACAACATAAATTAAGGAAGTTGTGCACAACTCAATGTGAAGGTGTAATCAAGATATTTTCAATGTCAGTGTTGAAATCGTCTATCTTTTTACACTTCTCGATATGAGGCATTAAAACATATTTTCATAGAATTATAAATATTGAAGATTCTTTGCTCATCTTTGATACAAAATATGAGGTCTTCCTTTTCAATGCCAATAAGGGCTCAACTCGTTACTAAAAACTGTCGTCCCAATATCAATAGCACATTTTAGTCTTCTTCCATATCCAAAACTACAAAGTCAATGGGGGAAAAAAATTCATCGACCTCCGTCAAGAATCTATCCATCATTTGAGTGTGATATTAGTCAACATGTTGTTTTCGATCCCCAATTACTTGAATACCGATAACGGGATAAGGTTTATGCTTGCACCGAGATCACAAAGAGCGATTGCCAACAAACTTTTCCCTAATAGTGCATGAGATCTTGAAAATCCCAGAGTCCTTACATTTGGGCGGCCATTTTTTTGAATGATTGCATTGCATTCTTCCTTAAGGTTCACGATCTCATAATACTCAAGTCTTCTCTTTTTCAAAAAACCTCCCATAGTTTGGCATCTTCATTAAAGCATCAACAACGGTATGTTTATATGGATTTCTTTGGAAAATATCTAGAATATTATAAAATTGCTCATCCATAATTTTCTTTTTAGTTCTTCGTGGAAATGGTAAAGAATTAGAAGAATTATTGGAAGAAGAGTTAGATATTGGCTTCCCAAACTCTTTTACATTTTCTACTTCAACCACATCTTCTTCGGCATCTTTTTTCTTATTTATTGCCAATTCACGTTCAATGTCCGACATCTTCGATCCTTCATATGTCTCACTTCTTAGATGAATTGCATTCACTTGTTCTTTGGGGTTTACATCCGTGTTGCTCAGAATTCTCCCCTTCTTATGTTGGTTTCCAATAATTGTAGCCAGCCATGAGATTTAGGTCTCAAGTGATTCATGTAAGTTCTCTCTGACCCCTTCATCTAAGCTAGGTTCACATCCATCTGATCCATCTTTGCTTCTCCCTTCTTGAACTAAGACTTCGCCTCACCCATAAATGCGGTGAACATGCCTTCTATACTTAGCTTCTTGTTCTCGTTTGTCACCCCATTTATCACCAAAAAAACTAGGTGGTGGTTGGAGTGCATTGTTCGGATTGACATAAGAGAGATTAAGATGATTTCTCATCCCTTGATGGTATTGATTTCCTCCTTGGTTCCCTCTATAGTTGTTATTGAAGTTTGTTTGGTTGACAATATTAACATCTTCAACCCCTTCGTGCATGGAAGCCCCATTTGATTAGTTCATTGAAAGTACCAATCTTTTTGAAATAAACAAGTTGAACTTGCTATTCGTCGTTGCAAACTATTGTGTCATTGTGGACATTGCATCATTCCCTCCCACTATGGCAACTTTCTTCATCACTTATCATTCTATCGGCCATTAATAATTATTAGTTGTAATCTCTTCAAGAATGGTCATCACCTCATCAATGGTATTTGCTAACAAAGAACCTTTAGATGAGGCCTCTACCACAACTTCTGTATGCCCGCTCAACCCATTGAAGAAGTAATATATTTTTTGATCTTTGGGAAAATCATGTTGAGGGCACTTTCTCAATAGTTCTCTAAGATTTTCCCAAGCCTCGTGTAATGACTCTCTGTATAATTGGCAAAATTGGATAATGTCTCTCTTAAACTTCAATGTTTTGCTCAGTGGAAAGAAATTGAATAAAAACTTTTGACACATCTCGTTCCATGAGTCAATGGCTCCAAAGCTGAATGTGTTATACCAAAACATCATTTTACCCTTAATGAAAAAGGAAATAAGCAGTCTTATTGCATCTTCTGGGACCCTGTTCATCTTGATGGTCCCGCATATCTCCAAGAATTAAACCGAATACGCATTAGGATCGTCCGTGGAACTCCCCTCAAATTGCTTCTATTGAACCATCATTATTAATCCTGTCTTCAACTCGAAGTTGTTGACTTGAATAGCCGGCCTACTTGCTCCTCCTTGGGCTTGGTTAGAAACGAGTTGGAACATGGTCCGGATGATCGGTTCTGTATTTAATTGAGGTTGTGCTTGTTATTGCATTTATGTATGTGATGCTTGCATTTGTAGGAGTTGATTGATTCGGTCATTAATACTGATCAAATTTCCAGCCATCTTTCCTCTAACTCTTTTGAACTTATTTCGTCTACAACTCTTTTGAAAGGTTGTCAATCAATCACAACTTTTAGAAAAATAAATGGTTGTTAAGCACTTATGAACTTATAAAATCAAAACATGAAAATAAGTAAAAGTTCATACTTGAATTGAAAGAAATTATTAATTTATACATATTTGTGTGTGTGTTTTTCTTGATTTTGCATTTTTTTTGTGTGTTATAACGTGTTTTAGATTGTCGTTCTTCTCAGTTTTCTTCTTTTTAATATTTTTGTAGGTTGTTTTGTTTTTATCCCGTTTAATGTTTTTTCTCTATCGTTTCATAAGTTATCATTCTAATTACACTTAATTCTCATTTTCATCTTCGAGACCGTACATGGGCGACTTTTCCTCGTGCATTCGACTAAGCACCGAGGCCCTCGAGTACGACTTGTGGCCAATTGATCTCAACCGACACCCGTCTTTTAATGGCCTACCACAAGAGGATGCTCTCCAATTACTTCACATCTTCTCCTACACCTTGTCGAGATTTCCACGCCAAGGGATCCATATTGATCAAATCAAGATGTGGTGCTTTCCCTATACGATGAAGGATAAAGCGGTCGAATGGATTATGACATTACCGGCCGATTCCCTCACCAATTGGGACATGGTGACCTAGAGGTTCATGGAGGAGTATTACTCCCAAGACAAGATGGCCGATTTCTGAGCAAAGATCACTTTGTTCCGTTAATCAAGCAATGAGACCTTCTACGAGGCATGGGAGCATTTCAAGGGCTATCTTACGAAGTGCCCTCATTATTGAATGATGAACAACGCCGCCGGAGGAAACCTCACCGAACGCTCAACAAGGGAGTTACATGATATCTTCGTGAAAATAGTCGCGGACGATCATAAAATGAGTAAGTTGGAGTGAAAGGAGCAAGTGAAAGAAGTATCGATGAAGGATGAGCCCGAGTGGGCCTGTAAGATTGCCGACCTCGAGAGTTAAGTGGCTTCTCTCACCAAGACTTACTTGGGATCAATGGAAATGTGCTCCACGTGCGGCATCGCGGGTCATGGAGCTAGTGTGTGCCTAAAGATTTATGGGCAATCGAGCGAGTTCGATGAGCAAGTGTTCGCGGTCCAAGGCTACCAAGCCCAACAAAGTGGGACTCAAAAACACAACGATCTATATGGGTGGAGGAAGCACCCTAAATTTAGGTGGAGGGACACGTCTAATGCTCAAAATCCACTCGGACCTCCGATGCAACAACCACGACCTCAAGCTCCGTTTAACGCATGACCACCATTTTCGCTTTCTTAAGCATTATTTCCGCCCCTCAAGATCATTCAACATCACGCCAACCGTGCATGTAGTCCATATTGGCCGAACTTTCGGGCTCCGTCCAACAATTGAATAAACGTCTTGCGAGCTTAGAGACACAAGTGGAACAAATGGCGATAGATGTTAATGAGCTTAAGCAATCCCGCGACAAGGGAAAGCTACCGAGTCAACTGGTTCAAGCTCAAGCCGTGACGGTTCTTCGAAGTGGCAAGGTGGTAAATAACAAGGTTTCTCTTCCCGATAATGATCCCTTGCCTTCACACAAAGTTGTTGACGATTTGACCATGCAAGACCCGAACAAGCCCGTGGTCAATCCTATACCACCCACATCCTTCTCTTAAAGTGGTAAGGCTAAGGATACCAAGGCTAGCGGGGGACTCCACAAATCCGCAACGCCGTACCGACCTCCGATCCCATTTCTGAACCAAGTCTGACCGACGAAGCAAGATGCCCAATTCCTTGAATTATACAAGATGTTGTCCAAGGTCGACGTGAACCTTACCTTGCTCTATATTATCCAAAACGTGCCCACATACACTAAGTTCTTCAAAGAGTTGACATCCAAGAAGTGACGGTTCGAAGACAATGAGAAGGTGTGCATATCCAATGCGGCGAGCATCATTTATAGCGACCCTCTTCCACCTAAGGAGAGCGATTCGGGAAGTTTTTGTATAAAGATCACTCTCGGGAATGGCAAGGAAACATAAGGGATGCTAGACCTCAGCAAGGGGATTAATTTGATGCCCTACTCTATCTTTAAACAATTGGAGTTGGGCAATCTCAAGGAAACGAGGATGTGCTTGCAATTTGCCGATCAATCAATCCGGTATCGAAGGGGATAGTCGAGGATGTGTTAGTGCGGGTAGGAGGCATCATAGTCCCCATGGATTTTGTGGTTTTAGATGTTGAAGAAGTGAGCAACGAAAGCCGTGAGCACATGATCTTGCTTGGACGACCATTCATGGCAACCACGAACACCATGATAGACGTGAAAAATGGGAAGTTGATGTTATCGATTTTAGGGGAGACGGTGACTTTTTTGACCCATGACTTAAGTGTCATTTCCCTATCCTCTTTCTAAGTCGAGTGTGCGATGGTTGACCAAAAAGAAGAAGTGGTTGAGGAGGCTTGTGAGAAAGTTGTGAATGAGGTCGTTGAGGACGACGAGTGGTTAACATTTCTATCGGAGGGGGTGAAGGGGATATTCGAGAGAGCAAGTGTGGAACCGGTTATTACACCGAAGCCGGAGCTTAAGACCCATCCGAGGCATCTCAAGTACGTTTACTTGGGAGAAGGAGAAACAAAACCCATGACCAACTTCGCCCAGCTTTCCGCGAATAATGAAGCCCGGTTGATCGTAGAGGAAAAGAACTTGGAGGATGCACTCCCGGTGGAGTCCTAATCAATGAAGGATAGTTGAGCAAATGAATTTAAACAAACGCGATACATGGGAGGCAACCCATGATTTTTTAACTCCTTTCTTATTTTTCTTTTGATTTTGTGTATATCCTTTCTTTATTAGAGTTAACTAATATTTTTGGTTTTATGAAGGTGTAATCATGGAGGTTTGGGAAAGAAGGAGATCAAAAATGTGAAGTTGGCTACAGCATAGCAGTCAATCGACTGCACACCAGTCGATCAACTAGTAAGCAGTTAGTCGACTGCTGGATCGACGGGTACATGGGCCGAATTGACTAAAGGACAGTATCTTCCAGGTTTTGAAAAGAGCAGTCGATCGACAGCCCAATTGACTGCAATGCGCCAAATTGACTGAAGGACAGTAGCTCCCAAAGTTTTGAAAGGATCAGTCGATCGACTGCAGTAGATCGACCGAAAAGCAGTCGATCGACTGCCCCACTGAAGCGGACCCCACAGGGCACTTATTAAAGCATTCAATCTCACTATCTTCCCCCTCCATAGTCGACTACACAAGGAAAAGAATGAAGAGATAAGGAAGAGGAAAAATGGAAAAAAAAACAGCAAAAAAAAAAAAGAAGAAGAAAAGGAGAATAACAAAACTGGGAGAGATGTCATCGTCTCAATTTCACACAATTGCGGAGAAATCCCAACACTTGTTCTTGGTTTCCTCTTTTTTCATTTTTCGGCACAAAGTAGTGAGCGTTGCAATCCGGGTATCGATTCTATTTCTGAGCCTACCAATTGAGGTAATTCGCTAGAACCACATACATGAGGCATAATTTCTTTGATTGGTTGAGTTTGGGGGGGAACTTGGGTTCAATTTTCTTCAAATCCCTTTCTTTGAACCACGCCCACCAAGTGTTCGAGGAAATGCCTCAATGAGCATTTTTGGTTGAAACTCCCTTGTTTTTACGTTGTGTTCATTCTATTGATTCCCAAAAACCTTAGATACAACCCTTGATTTCTCCACGTCAATCTTTCAAATCGATCCGATGGCCTACCATTTCGATGACAATTCCCCCTATCTCAACATCGCCGCCAACTACGGTGCCCCTTTCCCTGTTTATTCTAAAGCCGAGGGGGAACACTATCAAAGCCTTTCCCAACAGAACTTCGCCCTCCCGCGCTTCATCAAACTTGAGCACCTACACGAGTGGGTGGCTAACGGGGACTATCTGGTATTTTGGACTCGGCTGCTCCAATACGTCGATGACTTGAGCGATCGCCAATTCGCATCCCTCTAGGCACCATTCTACTGAGAGCTGATGCTCAAGTTTTTCACTACCTACCAGAGAAATGACAAGGGGACCGACTTGGAAGGTTACCTAGTACTTTTAGGTTCTGGGATTTGATCTAAACTTTCCCTTTCAATGCAGTCGTCATTTTTGATCAAGCTAACGAGCATCGTAGCATGCGACGTCTCGAATTAAGTTTTTGTGCATTAATTTAGGATCATCCGGGGGTAGTTTCGTAATTCTAGATTAGGTTTTCTTGAGGACAAACAATCATTCTAAGTGTGGGGTGGTTGATTTGCACGTTTTGTACGTGTTTTTGTTACCTTTTTGTGTCGTGTTTGCATGTGTTTTTCTTGTATTTATGGGTGCTAGGATTCGATTAGGCCGTTTTTGTTAGTTTTAGGTTTTTGTATCGTTTGCGCGGTTTTTGTATCATTTTCGTAGTTTTTCACTCGTTTTTATATTTTTGGCCGTAGAATGACCAAGCGGGACCCGCGCACACTTAGGCCATTCCATTAGACTCGTTATGGAACGGCAAGCAAGGGAACATAGTGCGCAAGAGGAATGAGAACCAGCGGACGTCTAGAGCAGAAAATGAGAAAAATCGAGTCGAGAGCAGCCATGTCAGTCGATCGACTGACCAAGCACAAATCGACTGCTCAGCAAGAAGTTTAGCCGTTTGAGGATGAAGCAGTCGATCGACTGAGTCACATAAAGTTTCATAATTTTTGGCCCATTTTGATGTTTTTGCCCCTACGATTTGATATATATATATATATATATCCCAGCCCTTTCACCACCAACCTTATCCTTCCTTGGTTGATTTTTGAACTCCTTCAATATCTTCCAAGCTTATACTATTCCATTGCTTTAAAACCCTATATTATAATCTTTAGTTTAGTTTTAGTTCGTTTGAATAAGTTGCTCTTAGAAAGTATTGAAGAGGGTAACACCTCCTTCATTTGTGGTTCTCTTTGTGTTGAAAACTTTATTTATCTTTGAAGGTTGTATCTATCTTGAAGCTTTTATGTTGAATGAAGAATTGGTATTAATCTTTCTCTTTTATGTTGTGTGTTGTGTTTGTATTGTTGTAATTGCTTTGGTGTTGGTTGTTTAATTTATAGTTCATGTTGTTTTTCATTGCATTTTCAATTTCTCATTTCCATCTTCAAGCTTGTTATTCTCCTTTTGGCTAAAACTCCATTGAAGCCCTCTTTGAAGCTTTTTACCCCGTTTGTTCAAACAAACCTTGGGTCTTTGAAAGGCATATGGGACTTTCTTTTTCAATAAATTTGACTTCTTTAAAATTTAATGCTCTTTGACTTTTTAAAGTTTTAAGCTTTGTTTTTCCTTCCATTTTCTCTTTCATTTACAAGGTTTCCTTAGTTTAGTAGTTTTAATTTATTTAATGCTTTTAATTAGGGTTTAATTGCTTTCATTAAAATTTAGTCACTTTCAAGCAAACTTTAATATTCATTAGCTTTTGCTTTAATTGGTGTTTTCAAGTTTTTATTTCAATTCAAGCTTTAGTATTGAAAACTCAAAACCAAAACAAATTACTATTGCTTTCGTAGAGTAGATTAGTTTAATTGAGATTAATAAGAGATTTAAGTAAAAACATCGATTGCCGATAATATCTATCCTCAAGAGTCAAGAGACATGACTCGGGAATAACTCACCGCTCTACAATAGACTTTGTACTATTGTGGAGACGATTTCTAAAACTCGAGTGTTAAGAAATCTTCGATCAGTCGGCTAAGCTTATCGATGATCTTTGGGCATACCGGATGGTGTACAAAACGGTTTTGGGAACCATACCTTATTGGATGGTATATGGAAAGGCGCGCCACCTTCCGGTCGAGATGGAGCACCAAGCCTATTGGGCTGTACGAGCGGTCAATTTCGATTTGACGCAAGTCGGCACCATACGAGGGCTACAACTTGAAGAGCTTGATGAGATACGGAACGAGGCTTATGAGAATGCCGATATATACAAGAAGAAAGTGAAGCTTCAACACGACAAGAAGCTCATCACTAAAGACCTCTGAGCCGGCGTGCAAGTTTTACTTTACAACTCTCGTCTCCGGTTGTTTCCGGTGAAGCTCAAATCACGATGGACTGGCCCCTTTTTACTTGAAGACGTGATGCCGTACGGGGTGGTGAGGTTGGTCAACGAGAAGACCAAAGAGAGTTTTCAAGTTAACGGCCATCACATCAAGCCATATTTCCAAGGATCGAGAGTGATTCACGTTGAGGAGACCGAAACTCTCGATGACCCGTCTACTACCTAGACGGCGCAGATTCGTCAAGCTTTCGTATTTCTTTTGTTTTGATTTGTTTTACTTTTTTGTTACAACAGTTGAGGGAATTAGTGCAGGTCTGAACTTCTGATCAAACAACGTTGACCATCTGAGCAAAAACGAGGTGCAGGAAATCAGTCATCGATCGATGACCAGCGTCGACACCACCATGCTGCCGGCATTGATCGACCACATAATCGACGATGTGTCGATGAGGTCTCTGTTCATTCTGTCAGTCGATGCAAATGGTCGACGAAGTCTCTATCCCAACCGTCGATGCTCCATCGGTTGATGCAAGCAATCGACGAAGTCTCTTTCCCTCGTCAATCGACGGCCCATTGACGCCAACCCAAAAAATAGCTCGTTTTGTGACTAAGAACTCGGATTTTTAACCTGCCCACCCAGAATGCTAAACTGACCCATGGCTCGTAATAAAAAAACCAGTCTTCCCTTTTCTTCCTCATTTTTTTCGCAACACCAAAGAGAGCAACGGTCATATTCTTCTTCCCCTTCCAGTCCCACAACTTCTCCTCAACTTTTGGACAATTCATTCTATTCCCCGGCGATACTAACATCCACTTTCACACAATTCCAGAGAACTTCCAACACCAAGTCCATATCTTCTCAATTCTTCCCCCAATTTATCCAAAAAGGGGAGGAGGGGTTACTATTCGGGTTATAATTCCGGTTATGAGACCAATTATTGAGGTAATTCACTAGAACCACATCTTCAAGATTTAATATCCGTTGATTGGTTGTGATTGGGGTGGTTTGGGTTCAATTTTTTTTAAAATTCCCTTTCTTTCTAACACGAACACCAAGTGCTCGACAAAAGTCCTCAAAGAACCCAAACATCAATTCTTTCCTTCTTTTTGAACCCCTTTCAATTCTATATTCGCCAACTATGTCTCGGGCGGGTAAATGTAAAGATATCTCAGGAAAATATGGTGCCCCATTTTTGATTTATGAAAAGGAGGAGGATAAGGTTTTTACCTCGATTCAAGGTTGGGAGTTTGCATCCCATCGGACCATTGATGTCAACGACATAAAGAAATGGGCCCAAGAAGGGTCAGATCACCATGTCAATGTTCTTCAGTACATTGAAGGACTTGGTTGCACCACATTTGCCTTGATGGACTTACCCGATTTCTGCAAAATACTCGAGTTCTTCTCGACGTTGAGCGTATATGCCGATAATACGTTCTCGTGTCGATTGGGCGATATTGAAATTCAGATGAACGAGAGCATTTTCAAGGAAGTGTTTGGGTTGCCAAGCGAGGGTGCTCACCTAATTCCACAAGATAGCAAATTCAACAACGGCCTCTTTTGGACCGAAATATAGAGGAGACCTATGGGAAATTGCACCCGGTATGCTTGTACATGGATTAGTGATGACGCTATGTACGTCGCCTATAAAATCTTAGAAGACGTGGTGTTGTTCAAGCAAGAAGCCACAAACATCACCAAGTCGGAGCTCTTTGTGCTCCAATTCTTGCTTAACGGTCACCAGCCCCGGATTTATCCTCTTATCCTGAACGAACTCCACATCCTGGAGAAGAAGTCGGGAAGCAAATCACCACGCCTCTTGTTCGCCCCGTACATCACCAGTCTCACCCGTCACTTCGGGTACAACTCGGCCGACAACGGCCTTTCTCCTCTAGGGACCTTCGCTCTCTTGTTGATACGTGGCCCGATGCCTCGATCACAAAACACCGGACAAGGAGGATCCTTGTCGTGACTAACCGACGAGCATGATGAGGCGGCCACACAAATGGCCCCACAAACTGATTTAGGCCCAAACCCTGATTGGAATTGGTTTTTCGAGGAGAATTGGGACTTCCAGAGGAGGATGTTGAAGAGGCTCCAACTTATCGACAAGAAGATAGATACTCTTCATCAAAGCAATCGTCGGAGCTTTCTAAAGCTCAAAGCTTGTCTATCCCGGCTCGAGGAGCAATTTTCCAAAGCCAATCCCTCTCTCGTGACCGAGTCCCAACCGGACATAGAGGTTGACGACACTCCCTCCACTGAGTTCTAATTAAAAAAAGAAATAAAAAAATCAATTAAAATAGAAATAACATTTTTTGCTTTTGTCAGGTGTGTTTTTATTTTCTTTTTATTGGCTACTCTCAACTCTGAAGCCCGTTGGACGTTCTTGGACGCTCAACTCATCACCGCAAGCACGATCATAGGGACGTCTCTCTCTCTCTTTCCTTTTACCATGCCTCGTTTAGTTTTACCTGTTTCGGTGTGGACATTGTATGGTTTAAGTGTGTGTGTGTGTGTGGGGGGGGGGGGGGGGGGTTGTCCTTGGTTAGTAACTCTTTTGTATGCTTGCTTGTGTTTTATTTGAATCGTGTGTTTATATTGACTGGAACTTTGATGAAGTGACTTGGTTAGATGCTTTGGTTAGGTTGTTTAGACTGTCGTTCGACAATAGTGTAATTGTGTGGAATGAAGTGTAAAAAGCCTATGAGGTTTTTAGTTTTTTGTTCTATTCATGTTTCGTTCCAAAAAGTCAAATACTCTCTACTATCCCCATTTTCAAATACCCTCTATAGGAATTTGTGTAACTTTTCTCTTTTTTTTATTCTTGGAGACGGCAAAAGAACTCTATGTGCATATCTAAAAATGTTATAAGTTGCACTTAGAAACATAAGATTGGAGTCAATGAACTCTCTTTCTAGTTTTGTTGTATATTGTGCTCGTTTAGTACCTCACCTCTTTGGGTACTCAAAAAAAAGAAAAAGAGATAAATAAAAAAAAAGTACAAGAAGAGAAATCCTTGTACAAGTGAAGTTCCTTATAATAATTCGTGCAACCTTTGTACGCATTTTTATTCTTATTTTTTAGATTTTATTGTTAAAGAGGTGTATAGATGACTGGGTTAGTCGGGTGCCGACTTCGCGGTTTGAAAATGAATAGACTTTGGCCGAGACATGGATGGGGGACGTACATGGAGGGCAAACACATTACTTTTAGGTGTTCGGAAGATAGTCTAAATTTATTATCTCAACATATCGTGTCGTCCTTTTAGTTGAGTTTCTAGTCGATTTAATGCATTAACTTCTCGAATCATTTGAATGCATTTAGTGGTTAGTTCATCGGGTCGCTAGCATTTTCTTTTTTACATCTAGATTCTATTTTTGCTTGAGGACAAACAAAAAGCTAAGTGTGGGGGAGTTTATTTGTACATATTTGTGTGTGTGTTTCATTTGCTTTTGCATTTTATTTTGCGTGTTAAACAGGTTATAGATGGTCGTTCTTCTCATTTTTCTTCTTTTTAGTAGTTTGGTAGGTTGTTTTGTTTTTATCCTGTTTAACACTTTTTCTCTCTCATTTCATAAGTTGTCATTCTAATTATGCTTAATTCTCTTTTTCAGCTTTGAAATGACAAAAAATGGACGAGGGACGCAGAGCTGACATCACTCGACGCGTCATCGACGCTGCCCGCCAATGCAGAACTGACGCCGACTTTGAAAGCAACTCTCAATCGATGTGCCGATATTTTCCAGCATCCGTTAATCGATGCGGCCCGTCGA
Organism: Phtheirospermum japonicum; assembly: GCA_014905375.1. Lineage (NCBI taxonomy): Eukaryota > Viridiplantae > Streptophyta > Magnoliopsida > Lamiales > Orobanchaceae > Phtheirospermum > Phtheirospermum japonicum. Next base: position 77,375 of record BMAC01001024.1, on the reverse strand, counting down.
TGCAACATCGATGGGCACCCATCAGCGGAGTCGACAAGTCATGTCGATCGACATGCCGAGTGCCACGCGCCACCATCGACCGATGGCTGGCATCGATGGTGGTCGACGCCAGAGACATTGTCGATCAATGCAAATCGAAGGTCTGTCGACGATCTTCATTTTGACACGAAATTACCACGACGCCCTCCCTCATCCGAAACTATAAATACAATGTCTCTCTTCAGCTGAACATCAGACACGACCAGACACTAAGGCTTAACCTTTTAGAACCCTAGTACCCATAGTTTAAAACATTTGAATCTCTCTTCACTAGTTCATCATTTTCATCTTTGGTTTTTCTTTACTTTTGATTCTCAAATTTGAATGATCCGGCATTTGGATCGAAGAACTTAGCTTTTTGATAGCTTGTGGTTTATATTCCTGCAACTCGTGTTCTAGTCCATTTGGGTAATTCTTAGTTCAATTCTTGATCTTGTTTCGTGCATACTGAATTGTTGAGTTTTGTAATATTATTTGTGTTGATTATAGAATTTCATTGAATTTGAAGTTTTGGTGCTGTTTTCTATTTGAATTAGTTTGTGAAATTATTGGGTTATTTTATCGTTGATGCATTCTAGCTATATGTTTCGTCGTTGTTTGGACGTTAGTCGATTTCATGTTTATTTTCGTTCTTGTCATTTGATCGAGCACGTTTAGTTATTGTTTGGGTTTCATTGTTTATCCTTTTTGTTTTTAATTTTCATGTTTGAAATTTTAGTTGAACCTTTTAATTGCTTGGTCAATTTGAAAGTCAATTTGATCGTTGAGTTTTAGTGTTTTAAATAAAACAACCAACCAACTTATTTGATCGAGTGTTTAGATTAAATTTGTGTTGTAAAGAGCATTTTTAAACTCTAATTGTCATTACTCGAGAGATTCGACTCGAGTCAACTTGTCACTTATCATTTAAACTTAATAAACAAACTCTATTTAATATATATATATATATATATATATATAGTATATATATATAATATATATATATATATATATATAATATATTTCATTTTCACCCACCATATTCTCATTTACCAGCTCCTCGCCCTCATAAAACCGCAATCAAAATAAATTAAATAAAATAAATATATTTCTAAAGTTAGCAGTGGAATGCCACCAGTTCCGCTGGCGAGGTGGCGGCACCAAAGTTTTTTGTCGATATTTTTTTAAAATTAAACAAACCTAGGGGACCCATTTTCCCCTAAGAAAAAAACCGAGGGAGGCTTTTGTCCTCAATTTTTTCGGAGGGGAACACCCCCCTCGATTTTTTTTCGGATTTTTCATTAACTAATTTATTATTTTTTTAATTCCAAAACTGAGGGCAAACTAATTAGTGTTTTCCAATTATACCCTTTGATTTGTACATATTTGTATGTGATTTTCGTGTGTTTTTGCATCGTGTGTTGTGTGCTTTTAGGGTGTTTAGGTTTATTTTCTTCTCGTTTTTCTTCCTTTTAATAATTTTCATTTAGTTTCGTGTTTTATGTTTTTCTACCTTATCTAATAAGTAATAATCTAATTTTGATTTATTTTAGTGTTTCAGCTCGAGACGAAGAAAACGAGACGAAGAAAACGAGACGAGCGACGTGATACGTGCAGCCGGCGCCCTGCCTGGTCGACACACAAGCCGACGCAAACTTTCAGTTGCATCGATTCACGCACGCGTCGGTCGATGCCCTGCCTAGTCGACGCGAGCATCCTGACTAGCATCAATGTCGACGCTCGGCACGCGTCGATCGACGCTAAGGCAGTTTTGGCGGTTAGTTTGGGAAATTCTATAAAAGGCCGGTGGTTTCTTCATTTCATGTGTGCTGGAACGAGGGGGAAAGGTTCAGAACAATGCAGAGAACCTTCGGTTCATGTCCCTTTCCATTCATGCAAGATTAGATTAATAGTTCGATGTTTCGTCGTTTCTATGCCGTCCGACGTTCAAGATCGTTTCTCGTCGTTGAAGATCATTGGATTGCTGATGCTTTACTTAGATCATAGGTTTTTCTGCACTTTGTTAAATAGTTTTTACAGTGTATCTTTGGTTTTCCTTTGAATGTTAATGTAGTACTTTAGTAGCGTAATTTAGTATAATCCTTTTATCGTTCTTCTCGTTCTTAATTTATGTTTACGTTCATGATTTGCGTTGAAATTATGCTTTGATCATGATGATGCTTGTAGGCTAATTTTATCGTTCTAGTGCCTAGGGTCATTTATAACCATCGGGATTGACAACCCCGATTATGGAGATGATTCCGGCGCACTAGAACCTTACTTTTCTTAATCATTTCAAAGCCTTCAATTTTATTGCTCGTAGATGTTAGAAACCCCCAGAACTTATTTTATCGTGTGTTAAGTTTAGTTTTTATTTCGTTTCAATGTATGTAAAATCGAACACCGGAATAGCCTCCGATTAGTCTTCCTTGTGATTCGAATCGAGTCCAACTTACCGCCTATAGCAACTCCGTTCTCTTGCGGACGATCTTTTTATTTTTCAAATAAAAAGTAGGTGTAAAAAGTTCGATTCAGAATTTGGCGTCGTTGCCGGAGAAGGCTAAAGGTTGTCGATTTTTGGTGTTTGCTTTTATTTATTTTTGTTCGTGTTCTTATTTGTTTGTTTGTGTTAGTGTTGTTTGTGAATTTTGTTTTTGTTTCTTTTTGTTCTTTCTGTTATGTTTAATCTCGTTTGTTGAGTATTTTGCTTTGTAGCCAAATCTTTGACGATTCGAGATTTTAGACTGAAAATGGCAAACTATCGAGCGAGTTCGCCATATGATGACTTATACACTCCACCTTTCGATGAAGAGATGTTTTGCCCAACATCTGATTGGCATGGGTTTCGACTGGAAATTCCATTGAGCCCTGCAATGAGGGAGTACGATCTCTATGAGTTATACCTCGAGCAACTACCAATTTTTCATGGACTACCGAGCGAAGACCTGCTGAACTTCATATAAGAGTATAATACCATCACCCCGACGTTCCCTCTTCTCGGCCTGCCAATAGATCAAGTGAAGATGCGACTCTTTATTTTCACACTAAAGGATCGGGCGAAAACATGGTTGCTGGATTTAGAGCCCGACTCCTTGAGATCGTGGGAGGAAATTTATGATCGGTTCATGGATACGTTCTACTTTCACCCATCCGAACCTCCGAATCACCAATGGGCCCCGCTTTCAATTTCCTACAATTCGGCCCACAATGACCCTTATGGCAATTGTTCCGATCCTAGTTTTGGTCATCACATCCCAGCTGCATATCACGATTGGAGATATAATGATCCATATGCTCCTCATGAACTACACGATTATAATCCGAGCTATGATTATGATCCCTTGTCTCCTTCGTGTATGGAATCAAGCTTAAACGTTTGTTTAGAAGGAATCTGTAAAGAGGAGGTTATTGGAGATCTGGTTGAATGTGACGTATTTAAGGAGGAATAATAAGGGATTTTGCCGTTGGAGTGCCCGGAGGATGTTGGAGATTCGAGCCTCCCAGCTCTTCGTGAAGAAGGTGGAATTGTCGTGCCGATTTTGGAGGGAAGTAAGACTATTGAGCATTTTGGACCACCCAAAGCTTTGTCGAAATTTGGTTTTATGGTGGTAGACGAGATAGTCGAGAAGGTGCCCAATCACCCCATGCTACAATTGCCGTTTAACATATTCGAGGTGATCGATTACTCGCGGTTCCGACCTCCAAAGACAGTTGGAGTGTTCACTTCTCGCAACCCGGGAAAGAATTTTTGTGCCCGCCTTGGTGATTATCATTGCCAATTATTGCTTTTACAGAATACCAAGGCGCGGCATGATCGTCATTTGTTTTTAGACCCAGGATGACATCGAATGGACGCCGTCAAGCTAGAGACGTTAAAAAAGCGCTTCTTAGGAGGCAACCCAAGCACTTTTAACTTTATATGCTTTTGTGTGTTTGTATTCTTGTTGTTCAGGTCCCCTTTGACTTTGAAGCCCGTTTGACGCTTTTGGATGCTCGACTCATCACCAAAAGCACGAATTCAGGGACGCCTCTCTCTTACTCTTCCTTTTACCATATCTTGCTTAATTTTTCATGTTATATAATGTGGACATTGTATGGTTTAAGTGGTGG